>JAEDXX010000139.1:0-262163 GCA_021725515.1 Epicauta chinensis
GTTCGCCAACGTTGTTAGAAGAGAACACTGGGGGGTTGAATGGAGAAGGGGGAGTGGCCCAGGGGGGCGGAGTGCCATGACCGCGAAGAGGCGGGCGATACTGGGTCACGATAAGGGAGACGGAAATGCCCGGCGGGGGGACAACGCGAGGGGAAAAACGATAGGGTGGGAGGGAGAAAGGTAGGTCGAAAAACAGGAGAGGGGAGACGTAAGGAGAGGAGCACCGACGTAATGGGATGGGTCAGAGAAGAGAAAATCAATGAAGGAAGGGGGTGGGATAAGGAAGGCGAGAACCGGGGGGGGGAACGGAAAATGAGGAGGTAAAAGGGAAAAAATAGAGAGGGGGGAGGAAAGGGAAAAACAAAAAAAAGAGGGAAGAATTCAAAATTGGGGAAAAAGAAGAACAAAAAAGGGCGCGTTGGGTAAAAGCTTCAAGGAACGAGAAAAAAGTTTAAGAGGAGAGAAATAAAGGGGGGAAGATGTAGGAAAGGAAAAAAAAGGAAGGAGAAAGGGGGGAAGTATGAAAAAAGAAGGAAGACTAGGGAACAAAAAAAGGGGGCAGGGACGGGGGGGCGGGGAAAAGGAAGGGCGTGGGAATGAAAGAAAGAATGAGGGGGTTGAGGGGTGAGGTGGAAAGTGTGAGAGGGGGGTTCGCTACCAAGGACACAAGAAAAAACGGATATCGGGCGTAAGAGGCTAGGGAGAGAAAAAAGCGGGAGAAGAAAGGGACCTGGAGAGGAGGCGCAAAAGAGCTAATGTGCATAAAGTCAAATAAATCTGTGGGGAAGGGGGGAAGTCGGCTGCGCCACCCATATAGGTGGGCTAGGTAGGGGGGCGTTACCAAAACGAGGGGTTGAGCGATGGGAGAGTGGAGCGCTTGGGGGAACGAGAGCGCTGGAGGGGGCGTAAAGAGGCTCGGTGGCTGAGAAAGGGAGTCTTGGAAGCTCATGGTTACAAATAATCGATGTCCTGCGTAAATCAAGGTAGGAGATAGAGCCTGGGGACATGATCTGAGAGAGGGGGGAAGAAGGAGGTGAAGTGGCTGGGTGGGTGTGGGAGGTGCTTAGTCTACTATACGCATGTGCGATGAGAATAGGTCGTTTGCCCTGAAGGGGGTCTCATGGCATCGCTGGGAAGGGGGATGTCTCTAAAACGGCTAAAAGGGGGGGAAAAAGAAAAAAGCGCATCACAAAAGAAAAGCGGAAGATCTGTGAAGAGACTGATCGAACTAAGGTTTCGCTAAACGGGTAGGAATAGGGGAATACAGAAAAAAGAGGGCAAAGAAAAAGGGGGGGCGGGGAAAAAAAAAGGGGGGGGGGAAAAAAAAAAATAAAAACGAAAAAAAAAAAAAAAAAAAAAAAAGCAAATAAAGAAAAAAAAAGAGTTCCCAAAAAAAAACAATAAAAAAGGGGGCGAAAAAAAGAAAAAAGGAAAAGTTAAAAAGGGGGGGAAAAAAAAAGAAGAAAAAGAAGAAGAAGGGGGAAGGGGGGAGAGAGGGAAAGAGGGAAGAAAGAGGGAAGGGGGGAGGGGGGAAAAAGAAAGGAAAAGGGGGGGGGGAAGGGAAAGAGAGAATAGGAGGGGAAAAAGAGGGAAAGGGGGGGGGGGAGGAGGGGGAAGGAAAAGGGGGAAAGAAAAGAAAAAGAGGGGGAAAAGAGAAGAAAGAAAGAGGAAAAGAAGAGGAAAGGGGGGAAGGGGAGAGAGGAAAGAGGGAAGGGAATGAAAAGGGGAAAAGAAAAGGGAGGAGAAGAAGAAGAAAGAAAAAAAGGGAAGGAAAGGAAAAAAAAGGGATGGAAAAGAAAGGAAGAAAAAAAAAGAAAGAAAAAAAAGCAAAAGAAGAAAAGAGAAAGGGAGGGAAAAGGGGGGGAAAAAGAAGAGGGGAGAAGGAAAGGAAAGAGGGAGGGAGGGAGAAAGGGAGGGGAAGAGGGGGGAAAAGAAGGGAGAGGGAAGGGAAAGGGGAGGGGAGGGGGGGGAGAAAGAAGGGAGAGAAAAGAGAAAAGGAGAGGAGAAGGAGGAGGGAGAGAAGGGGGAGGAGAGGGGGAGGGGGGAAAGGGAAAGGAGGAGGAGGAGGAGAGGGGAAAGAGGGAGGGGAGGGGAGGGAAGAGAGGAGAAGGGGGGGAGGAGGGAAGGAGGAAGAAAAAGAGAGAAGGAAAAAGAGGGGAGGGAAAGAGAGGGGAGAGGGAGGAGGAAAAAAGGGAGAGAGGAAGAAGGAGAGGAAAGAAAAAGGGAGAGAAGGGGAGGAAAAGAAGGGGGGAAGGAGAGGAAAGGAAGAGAAGGGAGGGAGAAAGAGAAGGGAGGAGGAGAAGGGAGGGAAGGGAAAGAGAGGGAGAGGGGGGAGAGAAAGAAGAAAGGAGAGGGAAGGGAGGAGGGGGAAAGAAAAAAAGGAAAAAGAGGAGGGAGAGAGAGAGGAGAAGAGGAAAAGAGAGGGGAGGAAGGGAGGGGAGAGGGGAAAGGGAGGGGGAGAGGAAAAAGAGAGGGAAGAGAGAAAAGAGGAGGGAGGGGAAAGAAAAGGAGGAGGAGGAGAAGGGGAGAGAGGGAGAGAGAGGAAAGGGAAGAAAGGGGGAGAGGAGAGGAAGAAAAGAGAAAAGGGGGAAGAGAAGAAAGGGAGAGGAAGGGAGGGGGAAGAGAGGAAGGAGGGGGAAGAGAAGAAAAAGAGGAGAAAGAAAGAAGGAGGGGGAGAGGGAGAGAGAGGGGAAGGAGAGAAGAGAGAGGAGGGAGAAGAGGAAGGAGGAGGAAGGAGAGAGGAAAAGAGGGGGGGAGGGGAGAGAGAGGGGAAGAAAAAGGAGAAAGAGAAGAGGAGAGGAGAAGGAGGAGAAAAAGAGAGGGAGGGGAGGGAGGAGAAGAGGAGAGAAAGGAGGAGAAAGGAGAAGAAGGGGAAGGGAGGGAGAAAGAAGAAAGAAGAAGAGGAAAGGGGGGAGAGAAGGGGGAGAGAAAGAAAGAGGAGGAGAAGAAGGAGGAAGAAGGAGGGAGGGAAGAGGGGAAGGAGAGAGAAAGGAGGGAGGGGAAGAGGAGGAGAGGGAGAGAAAGGGAAGAGGAGAGGAAAGGAGGAGAAGAGGGAGAAAGAAGAGGAGGGGAGGGAAAGAGAGAAGGAAGAAAAAAAGAAAGGAGAGAGGGAAGGGAGGAAGGGAGGGAGAGAGGGAAAGGGGAAGGGGGGAAGAGAGAGGAAAAAAGGAGAGAAGAAGGGAAGGAGAGGAGAAGGAGGGGGGAGAGAGAAGAAGGAGAGGGAAGAGGAGAAAGGGGAGGGAAGGAAAGGGAGAGAGGAGAAGAGAAAAAGAGAGAAGGGAGAAGAAGGGGGGAGGGGAGAGAAGGGAAAGAAAAGAGGAGAGAGAAAGGGGAGGAAGGAGAGAGGGAAAGAAGGAAGGGAGAAAGAAGAAAGAAAGAAGGAAGAGGAGAGGGAAAAGAGGAGAGGGAGAGGAGAAAGAAGAGGGAAAAAGAAGAAGGAGAGGAGAAGGAGGAGGAAGAGGAGAAGAGGAGGGGAAGAAGAGAAGAAGGAGGGAGAGAGAAGGGGAAGAGAAGAAGGAAAGAAGGAGAGGAAAGGGGAAGAGAGGAAGGAGAGAAGAAAGAAGAGAAAAGGGGGAGGGGGAAGAAGAGAAAGGGAAGAAAAGGAGAGGGAGAAAGAAGGAGAGGGAAGAAAGAAAGAAGAGAAAGGAGAAGAAGAGGAAGAAAGGGAGAGAGAAAGGGAGAGGAGGGAGGGGAGAAAGAAAAGGGAGGAGAGAAAAGGAGAGGAGGGAAGAAGAGGAGGAAGAGGGAAGGGAAAGGAGGAAGAAGGAGAAAAGGGGGAAGGAGAAAGAGAAAGAGAGAAGAGGAGGGAGAAGGAGAGAAAGAGGAAGGGGAGGAGAGAGAGAAGAGAGGGAAGAGGAGGGGAAGGAGAGGGAGAAAAGAGGAGAAGGAGGAGAGAAGGGAGAGAGGGAGGAAGAGGGAAGAAGAGGAGAAGGAGGGAAGAAGGGAAGGGGAGGAAGGAGAAAGGAAGAAGAGGAGAAGAGAGGGGAGGGGGAGAGGAGAAGAGAAGGGAAGAGAGGGAAGAAGGGAGGGAAGAGAGGAGAGAGAAAGGGGAGAAGGGAGGAGGGAAAGGAGAGGAGGAGAGAAGAGAGGGAAGAAGGAGGAAGAGGGAAGGGGAAGGAGGAAAGGGAGGAAGAAGAAAAGAGAGAAGAGAGGAGGGGAAAGAGGAAGGAAAGAGGAGAGGGAGAAGGAGGAGAAGAGAGGAGGAGAGAGGGAGAGAAGAGAGAGGGAAAGAAGAGGAAGGGAAGGAGAGAGGAGAAGAGAGGGAAAAGAGGGAGAAGAGAAGAAAGGAGAGGAAGAGGAGAGGAAGAAGAAGGAGGAGAAGAAGAGGGGGAGAAGGGGGAAGGGAGGGGAGAGGAGAGGGGAGAAGAGGAGGGAGAGGGGAGAGAGGGAGGGAGAAGAGGAGGGAGAGGAGGGGAGGGAGGGAAAGAGAGGGAGGAGGGAGGGAGGAGGAAGAGGGAAGGAGAAGAAGAGAGGGAGAGGAGGAGGGGAGGGAGGGAGAGGAGGGAGGAAGGGAGAGGGGGAAGAGAGAGGAGGGGGGAGGAGGAAGGGGAGAGAAGGAGGAGAGGGAGGAGGAAGGAGGAGAGAGGAGGGGGAGGGGAGGAGGGAGGGAAGAAGGAGGGAGAGGGAGGGAAAGGAGGGAGGAGAGGGGGGGGAGGAGAGGGAGGGGAGAAGGGAGGGGAGAGGGGGGGGAGGGAGGGGGAGGAAGGGGGGGAGGAGGGGGAGGAGAGAGGAGGGGGGGGAGAGAGAGGGGGGGGGAGAGAGAGGGAGAGAGAGAGAGGGGAGAGAGAGAGGGGGGGAGAGAGGGGGGAGGGAGAGGGGGGGGGAGGGGAGGGGGGGGGGAGGGGAGAGAGAGAGGGGAGGGGAGGGGAGAGAGGGGAGGGGAGGGGAGGAGGGGAGAGGGGGGGGAGAGGGGAGGGGGGGGGGAGGGGAGGGGAGAGAGAGGGGAGGGGAGAGAGGGGAGGGGGAGGGGAGAGAGAGGGGAGGGAGGGGAGGGGAGGGGAGGGGAGGGGGGGGAGGGGAGGGGAGAGGGGAGAGGGGAGGGAGAGGGGAGGGGGGGGGGAGGAGGGAGGGGAGGGGGGGGGAGGGGAGGGGAGGGGAGGGGAGGGGAGGGGGGGAGGGGAGAGGGGGGGGGGAGGGGAGGGGGGAGGGGAGGGGAGGGGAGGAGGGGAGGGGGGGGAGGAGGAGGGGAGGAGGGGAGAGGGGAGGGGGGGGGGAGAGGGGAGGGGGGGGAGAGAGAGGGGAGGGGGGGGAGGAGAGGGGGGGGGGAGGGGGGGGGGAGGGGGGGAGGGGAGGGGAGAGGGGAGGGGGGGGGGAGGGGGGGGGGAGGGGGGGGAGAGGGGAGGGGAGGGGGGGGGGAGAGGGGAGGGGAGAGGGGAGGGGAGGGGAGGGGAGGGGGGGGGGGGGGGGGGGAGGGGAGGGGGGGGGGAGAGAGAGGGGAGGGGAGGGGAGGGGAGGGGAGGGGAGAGGGGAGGGGGGGGGGAGGGGAGGAGAGGGGGGGGGGAGGGGGGGGGGAGGGAGGGGAGGGGAGGGGAGAGGGGAGGGGGGGGGAGGGGAGGGGAGGGGAGAGGAGGGGAGGGGGGGGGGAGGAGGGGAGGGGGGGGGGAGGGGAGGGGGAGGGGGGGGGAGAGGGAGGGGAGGGGAGGGGAGGGGGGGGGGAGGGGGAGGGGAGGAGGGGGGGGAGGGGGGGGGAGGGGAGGGGAGGGAGAGGGGGGGGGAGGAGGGAGGGGGGGGGGAGAGGGGGGGGGGAGAGGGGAGGAGAGAGAGGGGAGGGGGGGGGGAGGGGGGGGGAGGAGGGGAGGGGGGGGGGGGAGGGGAGGGGGGGGGGAGGGGAGGGGGGGGAGAGGGGGGGGAGGGGAGGGGAGGGGGGGGGGAGGGAGGGAGGGGGGGGGAGAGGGGGGGGAGAGGGGGGGAGGGGAGGGGGGGGGGAGGGGAGGGGGGGGGAGAGAGAGGGGGGGGGGAGAGGGGAGGGAGGAGGGGAGGGGGGGGGGAGAGAGAGAGGAGGGGGGGGGGAGGAGAGAGAGGGGGGAGGGGGGGGAGAGGGGAGGGGGGGGGGAGAGGGGGGGGGGAGGGGAGGGGAGGGAGGAGGGGGGGGGGAGAGGGGGGGGAGGAGGGAGGGGAGAGGGGGTGGGGAGGGGAGCGGTAGGGGGAGATGGAGAGTGGGCGAGAGATAGGGAGAGGATGAGGAAAGTTGTAGGGGAGAGTAGAGGGCGAGTGGGGGAGGGAGGGGGTGAGGGTTTGAGTAGGAGAGTGGGAGAGGGTAGTGTGGGGGAGGGAGGAGGAGGGAGAGTGGGGTGGAGTAGAGATAGTGGAGTGAAGGGGGAGGGGAGAGGGGGAGGGGAGGGAAATGGGGTGAGTGTAGGTAGAGAGGGGGTGGGGTATAGGGGGGGAGAGGAGGGTGAAGAAGAGGGTGAAGAGAAGGAGAAGGGGATGTGGGGGAGAGTGTGGAGGATGTAGGGTGGGGGAAGGGAGAAGGGTGGTTATTGTTGTAGGATTGTGATGTCGGGTTGGGTTGTGGGGGTGTTGGGGTTGTAGGAGTGGGTAGGGAGGTAGTATAAGGCCCTGGGGGGGTATTGTTAGGGGGTGTAGGTGTGATGGTTGTTTGATTTAGAGGTCGTGGGGAGATTGCTGAGGATGGAGTGTGGAGATGTTCAGTTTGGGAGGTGGGTGGTGAGGGGGGGAGGGGTTTAGTGGGTTGAGGAGGTAGGGGGGAGAGGGGTAGGGGTAGGCCCAATAGATGAGATATTGTTATGGTGATATTATTATGTGTTTTTGATTATGGTTTTGGGGAGTGAAGTTGGTTTGGCTGATTAAGGTATATTTATGTTGTGTTAGGTGTGGGTGTGTTCGGAGGTTATTATCTATGTGGTATTATTGGATAGTTTGGTGGTTGATTTTAGGTTGTTATATGTTTTGGGTGTGTATTTGTGATTTTATAAGGGTTTTAGTTTATTGAGGGTTTGTGATTATTGTGTAGGGTAGGGATATGATGATGAAGTTGATGGTTATGTTAAGTGTTGTGGAGTTGGTGAATGAGTATATGTTTATAGTAGTGATATGTTTTTTTTTACTTATTGATGATATTGTTTAGGGTGTATGTGGTTGTGTGGGTGGTGTAGTTGATTTTGTTAGGTTATGGTCCCATGGTGTAGCGTTATAGGCGATATATTGGCAGGGGGGTGGTTTGTGGTAGGTGGTATTTGTGTGGTGTTTATAGGAGTGTTATTTGGTATATACGATTATTTTGAGGAATGATGTATTGTTTTAGTCTGATTTTTATTTTTTGGTATTGTTGTTTGAGATGGGGTTTATAGTTGGTTTAACGAGGATAGTGATGTTTTATATATTTATTTGGTGCACGATTGTTGGGGAGTAAGTGTTTTGTGTTGTTATTTTTAATTGGGTAGGTAGAAATTGGTGTCGATGGGGTGTGGTTGTGATAGGGTGTTTTTCTATAGTTATAGGGTTAGTGTGTGGTAGGTGGTTGGTTTTGGGTTGAGGTGATTTTTTTGGGGATTGTCGTTGGTGTAGTTGTATATATTTTGGGGTTTTATATTTGGTATATTTTTGAGTGGGTAATGTGTGTTAGTGTGTGTGTTTTATGATATTTATGTAGGGTTTTATTATATGTGGTAGTATTGGGTATTTTTGTGGTAGGTGTATGGATTCGTGTTGGTTTTTGTGTAGTTTATTGTTGATGATGGTGAGTGTTTTTTATTGATATGTAATTTATTAGAGTCATTGAGGGAGTATATGGGTGTGTGGGTTTTTTAGATGTATTTGTGTGTGTTGGTTGGTGTGTGATGTTATGGGTTTAGTGGGGGAGAGTGTGGGTTTTAGTGTTGTTATTGTGAATTGCTTAGTTTGTTTAGTGTATGTTAGATGATGTGTGTGGGATTTGATTAGTGAGGATTGTAGTGTGTAAGGGTGGGGGTTGGTGTGTATTGTTGATAGATATGAGTTTTGGGGTGATTAGAGAGTGAGGGTCGATGAGTGGTTTTAGTATTCTTTGTTGGGGTTGGTGATGTGGTGTTTGTTTTGGTTGGGTTTGTGTATTTATTTTTGTGGATGTTGTTGGATAGGATGATGTGTAGGTGTTATTAGATTTTAGGATTGTGATAGGGAGGGGTTGTGGATGGTTTATTTGTGTATTTAAGTGTTAGGTGGGTGTGATAATTGTTATTAAGTTTTTATGTGATGTAGATTAATGTATTGTTAGGAGTTTGGTTGTAGATTTTAATGAGTATGTTTGTATGATGAGGTATTAGGGTTATTAGTGATTTTATTGTTGATTATTGTTTATTGGGGATGGTGTATGTTTATGTATTGTGTGTTGTGTTGGGGTGTAGATTGAGATTATATGGTTTAAGTTTTATGATGTGTTAATGTATTATATAGTTGGGGTGTTTTGTTATGGTGGTGATGTTTTTTTATGTTTTTGAGGATGTGTATAAGATTGTATTAGTTTAGTTTGTGGGGTATTATTGGTTATGAGTTATATTTTATCTGTAGTGTATGAGTGTATTTTTTATATATAGTAATAGATGTTGTTGGGAGATGTGATTTTTGTTAAGGAATTTAGTGTTTGTGGTTAGGTGTTATGTTTATGTTGTGAGGTGGGAGTGTTGTGTGGGTGATGTTTAGGTATTGGTGGTATAGTTATGATTGATGTTGAGTGGTTTTTTTTAGGGATTTGTAGAGTTTTAGGGGTGGGAGAGGTAGGAGGCGGTTTGGGTGTTTATATGTTATTAGGAGGGTGTTTTAGTTAGGGTTTTTTGTTTTTGGAGATAGAGGGTAAATGGTGTCAGATGTGGGTATTGATAGAGTGGTTTGTGGGGAGGGTATGGGTGTGTTGTATGCGGGATGTAGTTGATATAGGTGTGGGATGTTAGGAGGTGATGTGATTGGTTAGTATGTGGTTTTTTTTATTTATGTTTTTGGGTTGTTGTTTAAGTGGATATATGTTTTGAGGGAAGTTAGTGATGTGGATAGTTGGGGAGTTGCAGTGTTATGTGATGGGTGATAGGAAGAAGGGTGGTATCGGGTTGATTAAGTCCTTATGATTTTCATGGGTTTTAGTTTGATATTTTGTATTTCTATTATTATTTATGAATGGGATGTGATGGTTGGTATTGGATATATATTGTGTAGTGTTTTTCGTATTTAGAATTATTATTGTTGAGGGTGTGGATTGATATTAGGTATGTTGTATTTTATAATGATTGTTATATTATTTGTTTTGTTATTTTATTTGTTTGTTATTAAGTTATATGTGTTTTTATCGTTATTAACTTAAGTTGTTAGTGATTTTTGTATGATTAGTTTTTGTTAGTTTGTATATTGTTTTTGATTGTTGAATGTAGTATTAGTTATCAGATGATTTCTTTTATAGTGTAAGGTGTTTTATGAATTGTTTTTGATAGAATTTTTATTTTTAGTTGGTTGTTTGTATTTTTTATAATTTTTTTTTTTTATGCTTTGTTAAATTCTTTTATTTTATGTGGTTTTTATATGTTGTATGGAATGTATGGTGTGGAGGGTGGTGTGGGGGTTGTATAGATGTTTGTTAGTATATTTTTAGTATTATGATGTTTTTATAAATGTTGGGGGAGTTTTGTGTGTTATGTGTGGATTTTATATTATTTTATGTATTTATTATTTTGTGTTATTTTGATGATTTTATTGAAGTTTTCTTTTAGTTTTATGTATTTTGGGATTGTTTTATATTTTTATAGTGAGATTATTGATGTAGTGGTGGGTAGGTAGTGGATTTTAGAGTGAATTATTTATTATATGTGGTGTTCGTTGTTGTTGTCGGTGTGTTTTTAGTAGTGTGGTTGGGGGGTTATGGTTTATATTTATTTGGATTATTATTTATGATAGTGTTGATGCGTTTTGTGTTTTGTGTTTTTAGGTTGTTGTGATAGATTATTTATATTTGTGATTTCTATGTCTTTTTATTATTTGTATGTGTTGTTTTGTACGATTTGTGGATAGTATTTATATGGTATGTATGTATGTTTTCGGATTTGTGTTTTTTATTTGTTGAAGGTTGTAAGACATTTTTTATTTATATTGTGATTGGATGTGTATTGTTTTGTATGTTGAATTTGTAGTTATTTTTGATTTGGGAGGATTGGTACTGTAGTGTGTAGTATTAGTGTTCGTGTGATTTTGATTGTATGTGTGAGTATTGTTATGCTAATTGGGTTGATTGTTAGTTTTAGATGTGGTTTATTGAGTTGTTATAGGGTAGATGGGTTTGATAAGAGATAGATGTTGGGTTTGTTGGGTGATTTTTTTGGTCTTAGTTGGAGTGTTAGTTATTTGTATTGAGATGAGGTTATGATTATTTTATTACGGATGGATTATGTGGGAGGTAGTAATTTTGTGGATAGGATGTTAGTATTGTTTTTTATTCGATAGATATTGGTGTAGTGTGAATGTGTGAGGTTGGTGATAAAGTGTTGGGGAGAAGTTGTTGAGGATTGGTTGAATGTTTTTTTGGTAAATGAGTTTTGTGTTATATTAGTTATATATGATAGTTTTTTATTTTTGATAATAGTTGGGTATTTGAGAGTGGTATTTTGTAATTGTGATATTAGTGTAATGGTATTAGTTATTGATGTTGTTATGTTGTTGGAAGGTTTGAAGTGGTTTGATTGTTGGAGATAGTTGATATTTTTGTTGTGTATGTGGGATTATTAGAATGATTTTTTGGGTATGTTATGGTATGGTGTGATTAGTGTGGTAGTTGTTGGTTATATATGAGTATGGTATTTTGTGGAGAGTGAGGTATTTATATATTTAGTAATGTATATGTGATGTTGTGATTGAGGGTGGTTGTAGATGGTGTATATGATGGGGTAGTTGTAGGAGATGTAGAGTTAGTTGTTGTGATAGGTGTTAGATAATGTTTAGTGGGAGAGTTTAATATTTTTGAGGGTAGATAAATGAGGTTGAGAGATGTTTATTTGAAGTGTATAGGAAGTTTTAGAAGTGATGGTTTAGTATTGGTGGTTTGATTAGGGAGTTATTGGATTATTTTGAGGGTTTTTAGTAGATATCCATTATGTTGTATAGTTTATTGGTCGTTAGTATTATTTTTTAGTGATATTGTAGTTGTTATTGGTGGGTTTGAGTATGTTTTATATGGTATGGTATTTTTTTAAGTTTAATTTGAATATATTTATGTGTTAGGTTTTGGTCTATGGTATGTTTATATTAATTTTATTGTTTAATTATATTTTAATATTATGATAATTCTGTATAGATATGGTTTTATTTATATGAGTTAATAGTATGTTAGGTTTATTTAGGTGGCTTCTTTATGAGTTTATGTATAGGTAGGTTGTTTTTAGTGGTGTTTTGTATTTATTAGTAATATTGATTTTGTTAATTATTGGATGTATTTTATGATTATTTTGTGAGTTGTTTGATTATGAGTAGTGGATGTGAGGGAGAGGTTGGGTGATTGAGGGTGTTAATTAGGGTTTGTTGATTGGTTTTATTACATTAATGATAATGAAGGGAGTGTGTATATTTTAGGGTTGACGGAAGGTGGGGTGTGGATGTGGGTTATTTTATATTAGTGGGTTTGAGTATTTGTTTTTGTATGTTTTTGATGGTTATTATATAGAGTGATTATGGTCGTAGTAGTTATTTATATTAGTGGGGTGAGTGAGGATTGTAAGGTGATTTTGAATGGATGGAGAGGCTTTGTGATATTAGTGTAGAGGATGAGTGATAATTTTCTAGTAATGTTTTATTATATTAGTCTTTGGTGGTCGAAATGGTTGGGGGATTAATGTTTATTGTTTTAATTTTTTGTATTTTTAGTATTTTTAGATTTTAATTTTTTATATTTTTGATTTTGGATTAATGTTGTATGTTAGTTTAGGTTGGTTAGGTTTTGAGTTTGTAAGGTTGGTGTTATTATAGTTGGTATTTGGTTTGATATCATTGTGATGAACTTTTGTTTAATTAGTGATGATTGTGTGTTTATTGGGTAATGATTAGATTGTCATGAGTTTTATATGATTATTTATATTTGATTTTTAGTTGTAGTTTGGTTTTATGGAGTTTTTGTGTGGGTTATTGTGAGGTACATTGATTTGTAGTGATGAGGGGAGTTGGAATTTGATTAATTTTTATTGATTTGGTTAATAGTAGTGAGATGAGAGGTATTTGAATAGTGTTTTTATTATTTAATAGATTGTGATTGTTGTTTTTGTTTCTGTATGTGTGTTATGTATTTGAATTATTGAGGTTATAGGGTTATGTTGTTTATGTAGATTATAGGTTGGTATTTTATTGGATGTTTTGTATTTATTTTTGGGGGTAGTAGGTGAGTGTGTTGTTAGCGAGTTTTGGTGATAGGGTTTTGTTTGATTATATGTGTATATTTGTTTTGGTAGTTATGTATTGTTTGTGAGTGTTTGGTATTATGGGGAGATGTTATATAGTTGGGAGGTAGTTGGTAGGTGTAGAATAGTATTTTAGTAGTTGAGTTTTTGGAAAGGGGTGTATTTTATATTTGTTGATTTATATTTGTTTAATGTTTATTGTGGGTGTGGGAGTATTTTTTATAGTTTATGTACGGTATTGGGTGTGTGTTGAGGGATGGATTATGATGTGTTCTACGTTATGGGGTATTGATATATGTGAGATGATATTTAGTTTGTTAGATTTGGATGTGATTTAGGTTATGGAGGGATGGTATTGTATTTTGTGTTATGTAGGTGGTATATGAATGTTTGTGTTTTGTGTGTGATTTGTGTTTAATTATTTATTGTTTTTAGAGGGGGTATTTTATGTAATGTTTTTAGTTTGATAGGGTTAGTTTTGTTATTGTTGTGATGTTATGAGTTTGGATGTTGATTGTGTTTTTGTATGAATGTGTATATGTTTTTTGTTATTTGGGATATGTAGAGTGTATATAGGATGTTTAATTTGTTGTTTTATTTGTGTGGGGTGGTTGTATATCATGTGTAATTATATGTAATTATGGGATTTTTATTTGTTTAGTATTATAGTTTTTAATAGTATATTTAGGTTGGGGTGATGTTTTTGTTGGATTTGTCCTGTTTGATGGGTGTTTTATTATTGTTGTTTATTGTTAGTTTTGTAGTTGTTTGACTTGATATTTTATAGTTATTTGGGTGGTTTTATTTTGAAGGGTATATTGTGGGTGAGTTGTTATTGTTATGTTAGTTCAGTTGTGGTAGGGTGTGGGGATTGTGTGAGTTGTATATAGGTAGCTGGTTATACCGAGGGGGAGTTTTGTTTGTTGGAGATGATGATTGTATTGTGTTGGTATTTTATGAGTAGTTTTAAGTGTGATACGTAGGGATAGGTTTGTGTGTATTGGTTTAGAATTATTGTTATGTGGATTGGTATGTTTGGTGTGGGGATAATATGTTTGTTTGAGGTTTGATTGCTTTATGTACGGGTGATTGTGGTTTTATTTAGTATTGGTGATTGTGTTTTTAGTGTGTTTTTAATATTTTATTTTTTTGATGTTTGTGTTATTATTTGTTAGTATATATTGGGTGGTTAGAGTGGGTTGTGGTTTTAGAATGTTTTTAGGGTGTTGATTTGTGTGGAGTGGTTTATGGTGAGTAGTTGTTTTTTATTATGGATTGAGTTTAGGTCGTGTTACTGATGGAGATGGTTACATTGTATTATTTTTAGGGTTGATATTGATTTAATGTTATAGATTAGGTAATTGGAATTAAGGTGAAGTAATTATATTTATTGGGGTATAATTAGTGATTTTGGGTAAGATAGTGGGTGTGTGGGTTTTAGGGCGCGTGATTGTTTATTGTTTTATGGTGTGGTGTATGATGTTTTTTTTATTAGTGATATGTTGTATAGGTGTTGGGTTTATTTGTGGAGGGAGTTATTTGGATAAGAGTGGTTGGATGTTGTATTATTTGTTAGGTTGATGTGTTTTAGTTATTGGTATAGATTATGTTAGGGGGGTTGGATGTATATAGTTTGTAGTTTATTTTGAGAGGTTAGAATGATAATTTTTGTGTTAATGAGATATGGTATGTAGTTAAGGGTGTGTTGATGGGGGATTAGATGTGATGTGTATGTTTGAAACAGTAGTTTTTTATATAGTTGGTGGTTGGTTGGGAGGTAATGAGAGGTGATGAAGGAGTATTTGGTAAGGGTGGTGTTTGTTGTGGAGTGGGGGTTTAGGTGGGGAGTGGGGAAAGAGGGTGAGTGTGAGTGGGGGGGATGGGTAAAGGGTGGGACGAGGAGGTCGGTTGATGGTTGGTGAGGGTAGTGGGAGAGGAGGGGAGGGATGGTGAGGTGGAGGAGGGGGTGAGGGGGAGGGAGAGAGGGAGAGGGGAGGGGGAGAGGAAGAGGGGGGGGAGGTGGGGTGGGGGGGGAGGGGGGGGGGGGGAGAAGAGGAGGGATGGGGGGAAGAGAGGAGAGGGGGGAGGATAGAGTAGGGAGGGGGGGAGAGGGAGGAGAGGAGGGGGTGGGTTGGTGAGAGGGAGGGGGTGAAAGGGAGAGGAGGAGTGGGGAAGGAGGGAAGGGGGGGGAGGGTGGTGAGAGGGTGGATGAGAGGGGAGGGGGGGGGAGGAAGGGGGGAGGGGAGAAGGTGGGGGGGAGATAGAGAGAGGGGGGAGAGAGGGGAGGGGGGGGGAGAGGGAGGGAGGGAGGGGAGAGGGGGAGGGGGGGAAGGAGGGGGAGGGGAGGGAGAGGGAGGGGGGGAGGGGAGGGAAAGGAGGGGAGGGAGGGGGAGGGGGGAGGGAGGGGGGAGGGGGGAGGAGAGGGGGAGGGGGGGAGAGGGGGGGGAGGGGGAGGGAGGGGGGGGAGGAGGGGGGAGGAGGGGGGAGGGGGGGGGGAAGGGGGGGGGGAGGGGGGGAGGGGGGGAGGAGAGGGGGAGGAGGGGAGGGGGGAGGGGGAGGGGGGGGAGGGAGGGGAGGGAGGGGGAGAGGGGGGGGAGGGGGGAGGGGGAGGGGGGAGAGGGAAGGAGGGGAGGGGGGGGGGAGGAGGGGGGAGGAGAGGGGGGGAGGGGGAGGAGGGGGGAGGGGGAGGAGGGGGGGGAGGGGAGGGGAGGGGGAGGGGAGAGGGAGGGGGGGAGGGGGGGGAGGGGAGGGGGAGGGAGGGGAGGAGGGGGGGAGAGGGAGGGGAGGGGGAGGGAGGGGGAGGGGGAGGGGAGGGGGGGGGGAGGAGGGGGGGGAGGGGGGGAGGAGAGGGGGGGGAGGGGGGGAGGGGAGGGAGGGGGGAGGAGGGGGAGGGGGGAGGGGGGGAGGGGGGAGAGGGAGGGGGGGAGGGAGGGGGGGAGGGGGAGGGGGAGGGGAGGGGGGGGAGGAGGGGGGGGAGGGGAGGGAGGGGGGGGAGGAGGGGGGGGAGGGGGGAGGGGGGGAGGGGAGAGGGGGGAGGGAGGGGGGGAGGGGGAGGGGGGAGGGAGGGGGGAGGGGGGGGGGAGGGGGAGGGGGAGAGGGGAGGGGGGGGAGAGGGGGAGGGGGAGGGAGGGGGGGGGAGGAGGGGGGGGAGGGGGGGAGGGGGAGGGGAGGGGGGGAGGGGAGGGGAGGGGAGAGGGAGGGGGGAGGGAGGGGAGGAGGGGGGGGGAGGGGGGGAGGGGGAGAGGGAGGGGGGGAGGGAGGGAGGGGAGAGGGGGGGGGAGGAGGGGGGGGGGAGGGAGGGGGGGAAGGGGGGAGAGGGGGGGGGGAGGGGGAGGGGGGGGGAGGGAGGAGGGGGGAGGGAAGGGGGGGGGAGGAGGGGGGAGGGAGGGAGGGGGGGGGAGGAGGGGGAGGGAGGGGGGGGGGAGGGGAGGGGGGGGAGGGGGGGGAGGGGAGAGGAGGGGGGAGGGGGGGGGGAGAGGGAGGGGGGAGGGGGGGAGGGGGGGGAGGGGGAGGGAGAGGGGGGGAGGGGGGAGAGGGAGGGGGAGGGAGGGGGGAGGGGGGGGAGGGGGGGGGGAGAGAGGGGGAGGGGAGGGGGGGGGGAGAGGGGAGGGGGGAGGGGGGAGAGGGGGGGGAGGGAGGGGGGAGGGGAGGGGAGGGGGGGGAGGGGGGGGGGAGGAGGGGGAGGGGGAGGGGGGGAGGGGGGGGGGAGGGGAGGGGGGGGAGGGGAGAGGGGGGAGGGGGGGGGGAGGGGAGGGGGGGGGGAGGGGGAGGGGGGGAGAGGGGGGGAGGGGAGGAGGGGGGGAGGGGGGGGGGAGGGGGGGAGGGGGGGGAAGAGGGGGGAGGGAGGGGGGGGAGGGGGGGGGGAGGGGGGGGAGGGGGGAGGAGGGGAGGGGGGGGAGGGGGGAGGGAGGGGGGGGAGAGGGGGAGGGAGGGGGAGGGGGGGAGGGAGGGGGGGAGGGGGGGAGGAGGGGGGGGAGGGGGGGAGGGGGGGGGGAGGGAGGGGGGGGGGAGGGGGGGGAGGGGGGGGAGGGGGGGAGGAGGGGGAGAGAGGGAGGGGGGGGGAGGGGGGAGGGGAGGGGGGGGAGGGAGGGGGGAGAGGGGGGGGAGGGGGGGAGGGGGGGAGGGGGGGGGGAGGGGGGGAGGGGGGGGAGGGGGGGAGGGGGAGAGGGGGGGAGGAGGGGGAGGGAGGGGGGGGGGAGGGGAGGGGGGGGAGGGGGGGGAGGGGAGGGGGGGGGGAGGGAGGGGGGGGGGAGGGGGGGAGGGGGGAGGAGGGGGGGGAGGGGGGGGAGAGGGGGGGGGGAGGGGGGGAGGGAGGGGGGGAGGGGGGGGAGGGGAGGGGAGAGGGGAGGGGGGGGAGGGGGGAGGGGGGGGGAGGAGAGGGGAGGGGAGGGGGGGGGGAGAGGGGGGAGGGGGAGGGGGGGGGAGGGGGGGAGGGGGGAGGAGGGGGAGGGGGGGGAGGGGGGGGAGGGGGGAGGGGGGGGAGGGGAGGGGGGAGGGGGGGGGAGGAGGGGAGGGGGGGAGGGGGAGGAGGGGGGGGGGAGGGGGGGGAGGAGGGGGAGGGGGGGGGGAGGGGGGGAGGGGGGGGGAGAGGGGGGGGGGAGGGGGAGGGGGGGGAGAGGGGGGGAGAAGAGGAGGGAAGGAGAGGGAGGGGGGAGAGAGAGAGAGGAGGGGGAGGAGGGGAGAGAGGAGGAGGAGGGGGGACGGAGGGGAGGGAGAGAGGGGGGAGGGGAGGGGAGGGAGAGGGAGAGAGGGGGGAGAGGAGAGGGAGAGAGGGGGAGGAGGGAGAGGAGAGGGAGAGGAGAGGGGAGGGGGGAGAGGGGGGAGGAGGAGAGGGGAGAGAGAAGGGGAGGGGGAGGGAGGGAGAGGGGGAGGGGGAGGAGGGAGAGGGGAGAGAGGGGGAGGAGAGGGAGCATAGTTTGAAAAATGTGATCCTCGTTATTTTGCCGCCACATAATAAAAGGTCTCTCAATATGGCGACTGTCACCAGTGGCGTGGGCTTGTGTTTTTCTAAGGGGTATTGTGTAATTACAATTTAAAATTAAAAATATCTAATAATTACCTCTCAATTTATGAAAACAACGCACACACTGGACACGAATGGGAACCAGTAATACCAACGTGGTATGACCCTTATTATAAACACACTAGACAAATGCCACAGGACACCACGCCACTGTGCACAAAAAGGCGAATTGTTAGATGGATTTACGCATGCTCAGTGCAGCAGAAGGGGCCATAAAAGGTCTCTGTAGGGTCGTTCGACTGGCGTCACTTTCTTAACACAGGAAAGATAGGCTATGCTCCCTCCAGTTAATACTCCCTCCACGTCGCTTCTACTCTCTCTGTCAGTTCTACCAACGGTGTAAAATAAACACTAGGGTCTAAAGTTGGTACATATCATTGATCGATGTACAGCGCTCTCTGGAACGAAAGTAAAATTTCCTGGCGTACCGCTATTTATGATTTTTCTATTTATAAATTATTTAATGGCGTTAAATTATATATGAATATTGTTTTGAGATAAGTGAAATGCAGGAAAAGACAACTGCAGAAAAAATCGAGCCTTCTCTGACTTAAGAAGTGTCACTTCTAAAGCGCTGCGTTCCACGCCCTTTTTGTCAATAACTTATCCATTGATGAAAAAGTCGATGTCAGAATTGTTTACGAATGGTTTCAATGTCAATGTTATTATTACAACTGTTGACAAGATTTCATTCATAACAATTGCATTTATAATTGTATTTATAAACAATACTTCTGGCCTTGCAATTGTTTTGATTGAATTGTTGTCAACAGTTGTAATAATAACATTCGCATTCCAAGTATAGTAAACAATTCTGACGTCGGCTTTTTTCATCAATGGATAAGTTATTGAACCCCAGAGAAGTTCTAATTTCTTTTTGAGTAGCAAATAAAGAAAAAAATTATTTTCATATCAAATTCAGTCGCAGTATTCATTGTGGGTAATTGGTTTCCTAATAGTGAGTAGTTTTCGAGACCCTATATGACGTTTTGGCATTTTCCAAAATAGCTAGAACGAAAATCGTGTCGCTCAATTGAAGTATAGACATTATAGTTTAAATTCTTTAGATGCTTTTCCATTTCAATTCATAAACAAACGAGATATTTGAGGATTCACATTTAAAAAGAAAAACACCCGGTATAAGTATTCCAAAAAGTTCTGAAGTGAATCATCTGGAGGTTAACAGATTTGATTTAATAATCAGGAAACGCTAATTGTAAGCGAAGAATTACCATTATAGGGATAGAGACATAGATTATATTTTAAATACGTCAAAAACTTACTCGGGCAAGGTAGCCGTATTGGAGTTTTAAAACGGCTGGTGCAGCTTTAAAGTTTTAGAACGCGATATTTGAAATTATGGATAACTATTGAGCTGCGACTTCTACTCGCTAGATGCTGCTATGATTATCATATTGTCACGGTAAAAAATACTACCAGATATATTTCTCTACAGAAGACTACTTTCCAAGATTAAAGGGATTAATGAAAGTAGGTAGCTAAAGAGGGTTGTGTTGAAGATGAGGATGGAAGAGACAATCCTTCTCTTGCGACTCTAGATAGATCAAAACACGCAACATTTTGAACCAATCACTTGATAAGGGAGACTGAAAACACTACTAACGAGAGAAAGATATCCGAAGAGAGTACGCCATTTACGTGAAAGTATAAACTCTGAACCTGGATGAAATCAACTATGTCGGGAAGAAAAATATTTCAAGAAACGCCAAATCTTTATGAATAGTGTCGATATTTATATTAACTTTAACTGATCAATTATGACTGAATTTACTGCAATCACAAAAGAACTATCGAAAGCCTAAAAAAATGCAGATCAATCGTTAGAAAAATCTATTGCTTTGCTTACTACACTTACAGCTTTAGGTGTTGTGGTCTTTACTGGACCCTTTTCCACTTATACGAAGATTTAGAAGCGTTCAGCGTGGCTTTTTCATTTTTTCCCCTTAAAGAATGCTGAATTTTTTATAATTTTATAATTGATGCAATGACTTAAGAAACTAATGTTGGGCCAGAAGTTTTTTTCACTCGAAACCCAAAGTTGTTTTCTCTATAATTCTAAGTGATTTATGTATGATTAACGTGATAAGTCATTATGCAATTAGATTTCCATATCTTCGGCCCCCATTCACATGCAATTAGCAGTGCCACATACCGGATTCGCAAGAATATAATTAAGTCTTTTATAGCCAATTGAATACATACTATCATGTAAAGTCTTAAGCCGGTAATACTATTTAAATATATAGGCAACGGAAAATTCACTCTCTTTCGTTACTCATCTCGCTCTATATAACGGTTGGTAAAAATTAATTGAATCATTGAATTAATTCGGTTAAGATGTAATCTATAATTTTTTCTTGATTTCTTTTTTCCTCGATTCATTTGATTAGTATTTCCATCAAACATTGATTAGTTGATTATAATATTTAAACGTTATGCATCTGTTATTATTAAGATAAAAACAAGATTCCTTGTAGAAACAAAGAGAAAAATCTCTTCATATACCTACATATATTGCGTGTACAAGTTGAAGCGTTTTTAGCGCCATTCTGTCTTGGCGAACAAAGAACGCACCACATTAATTATAATCCGTATAGAGTATTATCACCATAGTCGATAATTTAATCGAACAGGGTGTGTCTTGGCGATTTATTTAATATTACCCGAACAACAAACTATCATTATTATTATCGTTATTGTTATTATTTTTGCCCTTTTCTTATATAAAACGACGCCAAGTTTTATCGACAAATCAATAAAACGAAAATCGTCCCTCTAATTGTTTCATTTGTTAATAATTTTTATCCAATCAATAGAAATTCGGGAATGTTCCACTCTCTCTCTGTAGTCTAGTTGTAATCTTTTATTGCCTGGAATTTTAAATGAATTGGCCTTTATTGTACAAAATTTGATCGAAATCTGATTTGATACGCATGGATTGTTACAACTTTCTGCTTTTTTTTCATTACTATTATTTCCATAATTCTGTCGAAAAATTATCGAAATATATTTAACGCCTATTAGATTAATTATCGAATTCTTTAACATAGTTAGAAGATCACGATTCTGGCATATAAGATAATAAATCCAACAATTACCTCACCTCTTGACTTTTCATTTGGATTATTTATATATGCGTACACCGTTAAAGGAAAAACATATGGTGTGTATTTTTCGAATGAATATTTAACAAACAAAAAAAAATGTATTCTTATCATAATGCAATAAGATAATAGCGATAGTTAAGTAGAAATTGGAGTAATTGTGAAAGTGATAGTTCTAGTAGGTGGATTGGATGACTTAACTGATAATTATTGTAACAATGAGTAATAAACGTGCAATTGGGCTTTTTAATCTTGATCGATTTTTCTCGTTAGCTTTTACAGAAGGAATTTTTGGAAAGGCTTCTTCTCTATATATTACCATCTGTTTGACTTTCCTCTATTTTCAGTCTAGTTTTTATTACTTTTACATAGCGGATGTTGATTTATATAATTAAAATATTTCCTCGTTTTCCTGCCGCAGGCTGAGACAGATTTGTTCCTGTTCCTTGCTAACTTTCTTTCGATCAGGCTTTTCCGTAATAATTTCGTTAGGTTTATTCGAAAGCGAATTAAAAGCAACGTCTTCTGCTGCTGTCTTAACAATAATTGCATCTAGTGAACACCGAAAATCCGATTTGTTTAAAATGTTCAAAAACCGCCCTCAGCTTTCGGCAAAATTGAGCAACAAGTTAATTAATACGTAAATAAATGGTCCTCGAAGTCGAGCTTTTATAATGTTGTCACAATGACGCTTTGAGGAATAACAATAAAGGAGAGAATGTAATGGATTCGTTTGTTCAAAACTTTCAATGAGTGCAATCGGATTGTCTAAATTGCGGTTTTGTTTGGACAAAATTTTCACCCAAAACAAGCGGCGCAATAATTTCACTTTCATGGTAATGGTAAAAAACACATTTTTTCCACATAATGTACCATCATTAGTCACTTTCTCAGGTCGGATAAATGCTCCAACAATAAACGATTTTAACAATTAGATTCTCATGTTGCCGGTGAACTCTCACAATTAGCTGTTTTAAATTAAAATGAATAAGTAAAAAATATAATACAAAAAACTTTCGATAACTTTCATTGAGAAATAACTAAATAAATACTGATATTTCGTAATTTATGAAGAACAACAAACATTAATTTTGTTGATAAAATTTTGTGTGATTTAAACACAATTCAATCGAAAGAAAGTCAACAAAATCGTTCTATTAAATAGTTTATTTTTTGTCAATAAAGGTCGAATATTTTAATAATTCATAAATAGAAAGCATTTCAACGTGTTACACATGTACTTCAAACGTGTTTTTGATGTTTGATAGTTGTCCGTCTGCACAAGTGTTTGTAAAATTTGCATGCCGATTAGCACGTTCATAATATAATCAAACAACATCTACTAGAGAAATACCTAAATAGGGAAAAAAAGCACCGATTTTAATAGCTGTGCAATTTTCCACAGGAAACTGTTATAAATCCAGCACCGATACAACCGGTCAATGCCTCAATTGACTGGAAGATAAACGACTATTGTCTTGAGCAAATTGTCGAGATGCGTATATGAACAACGATTTCGAAACAATCATCAAAGAATTTGACAAGTTCTCCAACAGAAAAGAGGCACAACAACCAGTCGAAATGTGTGTCATGTTTGTGTGTGCGGTTCGGCCAGACCGCTTGGCCCGTGATTGTTTTGATTACAAAGAGATATCTGAATTTATGAATATATTTTTTTAAATAACAACAAACCGTACAAGATGATCTTTTGTAGTTTCGTGAAGATGAATCGAAGTGGTTTTACAGGAATTTCTAATCGAAGTACACTTTTTGTGAGTTTCATGTTAATGCAACTGGTCAATATTATTACTTTCTCATCGAGCAAAATTTCAACAGTGAAAAATGTATTCTTATGAACTACATTTTATAGTTTCGGTGTCAAGAGCACACACATACACATACATACGTAAACAGGCACCGGTACCTTTTAAATGTATTCAAAGATTGGGAAATAATGATATCAATCGAGAAGATTCGTATATTATCAGAAAAATCTCTCAAAATTTTGTACGATTTTATTTCAATTACAAAGAGCGTTTCTCTTATTAATTAGGCATTTCCTAGTAGAAATCTAATTATTTTTGTATTTCCATTTTGTTAATGTTTTGAAAAAAAAGTCAACTCATACAAGTACTTGTGCGATTTCTCCACTTTTTTTCCCTACGAAAAACAAACAATTTTTTACTATACAAGTTTCCAACCTTTTAAAGCGCCTTTTGGAGCAGCAAATCAATGCGAATCGACGGGTGTGGAAAATTGCCGCTAGCGATTTAATAATAATTATAAAATAATCGAGGTGAAAACATTCTGAAAGTTTTCTATATTGCGTGGAATTTACAGAAAAAAATCGGTAAATCGTCTTTTTTTACCTTGCAAGCGTTTCTCTTAACTGACTTGGATTACGCTTAAGCGGTTAAGCAATTTTTCAGCCACTGAAAAACAAAACCGTTTGCTACTTATTGATTTTGTTAAGTTAAAATATTGAAGTTGTTAATGAAAATCTAATCGAGACCCGCAAATACGCAAAACTTTCAGCTTTTTGCAAATCAAAACAATCCTTAGTATAATTATGACGTATGCAAAAGTGCTAAACATCTGAACCATTTACATGTAAACCTCAAAGATTGTTTGATTCTTGTTGAACGTCTTCTATGAGGCGGCGAAATTTTTTAGAAGCGCCTCTGAATATGCTTTAAAGACAACTGTTTGGGAGAGTAAAATAAGCCTTCTTTTCGTATGTATAGATTGTGGATTTTTTTACAATTTTCCACAATTCTACTGCAGCTTGCTTACATCTTCAGACAAAGATAATTAATCATGTCAAAGGACTAATCAGCATATTGATACAGACGTTTTGAAGATCTTGAAAATTTGGTGAAGCATGAAGTGCATATGAAACAACTTGGCAAACTTTTTTGTAGAGTGCAAAGCCATTACGACAAAGACTAGAAACTATTTTATAATATTCTCGTACAACTCAACCCATTTTTCATTTGATTCCAAAATTATGCAAAACTTTCAGATTTCTAATTATGCGTCTGTAAATCAAAGCCGCTCTTATTGAGATTATGCCGATTTGTAACGGGATGAATTTGAAGTGCAAAACCTCTAACTTGCGTATGTTAGAGAGGTCCTGAGCGAGCGTTTTGTTCTTGTCGAAAGCTTTCTATTCAGCGAGAAAAAATCTCAACTGCCCAACACTTTCTATCATGAAGAATACTCTACTTCCTTAGTGACTTCCTTCTGACAAAGAAGGCATGCTTATTGCATTTTTCAGTTGCTGAAAAGTACGAACTCATTTAGAAGATATTGCAAAGAACGCGATCTTGTGAGACATGAAGTGTAAAAGCTTTTCAGACCTTTTTCCTAGAATATTAAACCGTTAAGGAAGAGACTCGAAAGCTAATAGTTTTACGCAATTCATTTTTCATTAAATTTCAGAAATATGTGAAGCTTTCAGCTACTTTTATTTATATTTCTGATAAATTATTCTTAGTGGAAATAAGTCGCTTTTTAAAAGGGTGAATTTGAAATATAAGATCTTCAATTTGCTCACATTACAGAAAGAGTGCTTTGTTCTTGTCGAACAGTCTCTATACAGCTGTAAAAAAGTTTTATCTAGCTAGCTACCCAATTCAAATAGTTGCAAGTTGCATAAATTTGCGGCAGTTTGCTTCTAAGGAGAAAATTGATCATAGCTTCACGAAGTGTTCGCAAACTGTTGAGCCATGAAGGAAAAACTTGGAAGCTAATCTTTTTGCATAACTCAACATATTCATACAAGACTTTCAGATTTTTAAGCTTCTCTGTTTATGTTTTTGTAAATCAAAGATACTGCTAGTGATACTAGGCCGAATTGTAAAAATTGTAAAAGGTAAATTTGAAGTGCAAAACTTCCAATTTTTGTATTTAATCTTGGAGAAAATGTGAGTGTTTTATGCATTGTTCGAAAAATTTCTTTGTAGCTCCAAAAATACTTGCAAGTCAACACCGCCTTCATACTAACATAAAAATAATCCTGCCTTTCCATTGTAATACATAAATATGTAATTAACCATTATTATTGAATCAATTTAATTTGCTGCGGGTAGCCGAGATTGCAAGTTGCATAAGTTCACAGCAATTTGCCTTTAAGAAGAAAATCGATTATAGCTTCACAAAATGGACCTACTGGTTTTCCAATTGCTGAAAAACTTGAAGCCACTTAGAAGGTATTTGAAATAAAGTAAAGCGATTCTAGGAGATATGAAGAGCAAAAACTTTTCAAATTTTTTTCGCAGATTGTTGAGCCGTTAAGGGAAAAACTTGAAAGCTAGTGTTTTTGGACAAATCAACATAACCAAGCGAGACTTGCAGATCTTTAAACTTTAAGCCCTTGTTTACAGTTTTGTAAATCACACTTATTGCTAGTGATACTAGATCGACTTGTAAAAAGCTGAGTTTGATATACAAAAGCATAAAGAAAGTCTGAGTGAGTGTTTTGTAGTTTTGTCGAAAAGTTTCTTTACAACTGCGAAAATTTTTGGGCGCCAACACCTCCTTCCACATTAACATAAAAATAATCCCGTTTTCTCTTAGCATTGCATAAATATAATAGAATAGTTACCTAGTTTTATTTATTTAATTAATGTAATCTGCTGTCGATAGTTGTGATTGCAAGTTGCATAAATTTGCAGCCGTTCGCTGTTTCTAACAAAAAAGATGATTTTTCATGGCAACAAACAAATATCGCCTAATCCGATTACCGCGTCGATAGTTCTCGTTATTGATTTTCTATGTTTAACCATTCTGTTTAAGCCTATGATTCATTTTATGACCGTTAATAATTCCGTCTAATTTGTTGAAATAAAACAGGTATTCTACCTTTTTTTTTCTCTATTTCCGTCAATTTTAATAATTACCGCAAAGAACGTCGCAAAAAATCAATGACTTGCTCGCTTCATGCCTAATTGTTTAGTTTAAAGGAATTTTTGGACGTATACCAATTTGACCGTAACATTCGTGACTAGTAGAGGTGTGCCTCGAATACAATTGAATATACACACGCGAAATATCAAATTTAATGATAACAACTGTGTGTTTTGCGCAAGTTTCGTTTGTTGTTATTGTCGTCAACAATAACAGGTGGAAATATAATTATAAACAATCCGATGGAAACAGGTCTTCACGAATACATCCAAATAGAAAATAAAAAATTGTACGTTTTTTTATAGATTGATAGATATAGATAGAGAGTAGCCATTCGACTCTCTCTCTATAGCATCATAGCTGGAGGCAGCAGTCAACCAGTTGAAGAAGGGGGCAACCGAGCATGAATCGGTGAAGGCCCCCACATTATCGTACATACCACATGGTGGTCGAGTCGCGGTCGGATCAACAAATTATATCTACTCAGTTGTTTTTGTTGTATTCCAATTTTATTTTTATTAAATAAATATAGAGAAATTGAATTAGAGTAGAAAAAGTGATAAATATAATGAACTTGATGAGCTTCTAAAGCGCACTTCCGCTAACTAATATCGAACAGTTCAAAAAGTGATCGACCTAACAAACCAACTCCCATAGTGATTGTGTTTGGTGATGATGACTTTCATCGATTCACAATTAAAAAAATCGTTTTGAAATTTTGTGATTTACGGAAATCGTCGGGCTACAGGTAAGAATTTCGTTTCAACAAAACTAATTGCATAGAACACAAAGATTAATTAAAATTATGCAAAGTATGATTTCACTAAATGTATAATAATAATGTGCTGCAATGATATAATAATAGAAAAAAATCAGAGCATGTGTAGACGAATTCAATCTTAACACTACGTTATTGCTAGATTTTCCTGTTTTGCAACTTACAGACTCGTCTGGGAATGTTTCTCAACACCTCAGAGATTCTTCTGCTTTTTTAATTTTACTTTTACGTTTTTCCCCATTTTGTTGCTAATTACAAATTAATTGGAGCAGTACATGGAACACAAATTCTTGCAATTTCTGTGGAATTTATATGAACGAACAAAAATCCCTGCCCAGTGTAATATGAACAAATAACTATTGTAATAAAAACAGGTTTCTCATTAGCGTGTATGGTAAACCGAATTTGACTTGTTTTTCACTTGACTAGACAAAGAATAACTGGATAATTGTTTGAAAAGAGTTTGTTGACAGCGATCGAAGACAAAGGCTGCGATATTTGTTCTTGTTCCATCAACTCTGAAGACACTTCCTGGACGGCAGGATTTTTCCAGATGCCCAAACTCCGGAGATTATCGTTTTTTGATTATTGCAAGATAAGTGGCAGGCGAAATTGCAGGAAATGTTACAAGCTAAAAGCACGAATCGAGTAAAGGAAGCGAAAGATAATAAGGCTCGTGAACTGTGAAAAACAAGTACGATAACTTGAAAAAAAAATGACGAAATTATTGAAATTTGTTCGTTGAAATTACAATGAAACCTTGGTTGTGATACGTGAAACTTTCAAAAATAATTGGGAAGATGTTTAGATTTGTTCGATCGAAACGCTATAAATTTAGAAATTTCCGAATATGTACGTACAAATGTAATGGGAGAATCTCCCAAGATTTCTCAATGATCATCGATTTTTCTCTGACAATAAAAAAAAAACGTTGAAAGAATGTAAAACTTGTGTTTTATAGAATGGTGATAGAAGGACACTTGGAATTCCATTATAGAAAAACCGATAAAACAACACGAAAACCAATTAAAAAAATTACATTAATAAATCAACGATGATACAATGTTGGGTTTAGCAATTCTCGAATTTAGTCCACTAGCGCTTTCACGTTTTTACAACGTGAAAAAAAGGCCACTTTTCTTTGGAATTGTTATTAGCCCGAGGTGCCGGCTCTACGCACCTGTACAATAAATATGTGGTAATTGGTATTATTGGTAAAGTTCGTCATTTTCTTGTTGGCGATTTCTTTTTTGTACGTTCAATACCCATCACATAACAATCCATTGTGATAGGAATTATAAAGATTACCCATATAAGTGGGTCACCTACTCGCATCTATGTTAAATACAGAATTTCGCCAACATAAATCAATAAAAACATAATAACGACAATCAATTGTAAACAGATAAATTTTTGTGGGTATTTAGAGTAATTAGAGGCGCTTGAGAGGTGTTCTGTATTCGATTATAGAATCACAACAAATTTTCCACTAGTCGATTATTTTATTATTAATTCGTATCATGAAGAAAATCGAGAACAGGACGAGAAAGTATCAAGAATTAAGTTGAGGAGAAAATTGGATTTTTTTTATAGAATATAATACACATTTTATTGGGTTTCCTGATAAATTAAGCATTCTAATTGCAAAATATGACAATTAACTTCTTACTACAATTAAGTGAAAACTTCTCGTTTGAGACAAATTATGAATAAGGAAAGTTTTTTAAAAGGATTTTCACGAAACAAGAACTGAAATAAGGAAGCAAGTAGTTCACCTAAATATTCAACAATTTATGCCCCGATAAACATTTAAAAAAACACATTTGTTAATTGCTTAAATACAGAGAAACTTAGACAAATAGAAACGTGCAATATAGGCCGATATATGCGAACAATTTGTTTAAATATTTGTTAACGAAAACGCTACCCCGTCTCGAAATCAATCCAATTTTTAACTGTATTTGTATTGCCGATTAGCGACTCCTACCGAATCTTAACTATTTTTTCCGTTATATTCAATTATTCTAATCGATGATATAACTCCTGAACAATGGAGTCGATTAAGACTTCTCAGGAGAGTGCGTATTTTTATTTGAATGCAGGTGGAAAAAATTGAATAATTCGAAGCAATTACGTCAATTTCTGGGTGCGTCATTTGGGCTCAAAACGTGCCTATTAAAATTATCATTAAACAGGTCAATTCATGTTTTTGGAACGTTGAAGTGTTTACAAATCAAATGAGACAAAAATGATTTGAAGAAGATTGAATTTGACCTGTCTTCCAGAACTTTTTCACCTTTTGGGCTCGAGATTTAGCCCCTTGCAGGTCTTGTTCGTCTCTAGTTGAACGTCTTCAGTTCGCAAAATGTTTCGCCTCGAATTTACACAATTCATGTTTTTGGAACGTTGCACTGTGTGCAAATCAAATGAGACAAAAATGATTTGAAGAAGGTCGAATTTGACCTGTCCTCCAGAACATTTTCACCCTTTTGGGCTCGAGATTTAGCCCCTTGCAGGTCTTGTTCGTCCCTAGTTGAGCGTCTTCAATTCGCAAAATGTTTCGCCTCGAATTTACACGCAACAATCAAATTGCTCTATTCTTGCCAGTAGTGGAGCCAACTCTTGATTACCTACCGCAGCGAAAGTCCCGTCTTTCTCGTAGTCTTGCATTTTCTCTTCAATTATTGGTTTATTAAAGCGTCCCCTTTCAGTTCGTCTTTTGTTCTATTGACGTCCAAATTCCTCAGAATAATTGCCAATTTACAAAACGGCCAACATTTATCTTGCCACGACAGTTCAATCATCTAATAAAAGGATATAGTTGCTAATAAATTTCATCAACAATCAGCTGGAAAAAATTACAATATTTAATGATGGAAATGTTGAATCGTCTCAATAGGTGGCCGCCGATCGGCCATCACTGTATAAATCAATTTGAAAAGTTGATTATCAACCGACCATTCTACCAGCAAGTTTAATTAATTGATTTAAGAGAAATCTATGCTAATAGAATCTTCAAAAGAAATAGTAATAGAAAAATATAAATAATTTTGAAACTGTACAGAATTTATCAAAACAACACCTTAACGAGAATTGTTGACAGTAGGTAGTTTGTATTTCCAATAAATCAGTTACCGCCAACGCTCAATTGGAACAATTCGTAAAAAAATCAGATGGAAAATTTTAAGAGAAAGTTAATGTAATCAATTGTTGCTTGTTTCTAAATAATTTTGAAAAATGATTTAAAACACGCTCTCGCACAATTAAAAACCTGCCATAAAACAATAGTCAATTGTTATAGTTTGTTAGACAATAATTAGAAAAAAAATGAATTTAAAAACAATCAAATATTGCGCAATGCGAGAACCACACGTGCCCATTAATTAATTGATTAATTAATTAATCAATTAAATTTCAAATGAAACTAATTACAAATTGATTTGCAGTACATATCGAACAATAATGTTGATGATGATGGATTATGGGTCACAATACGCCCCATCGGTCATGAGTTCGGAGACATTATCGAATAGTTGTGGCAGTAGTGGCAGTACGAGCCGTACAAATCGTATACGTACCATACGTTTGGTACGTCCCAGTGGTGGTAATGGCATCTTATCACCGCCAACATTGACATGCCGTCATGGGCCGAATTTAGGGTTCAGTTTGCGTGGTGGTCGTGAACATGGTACCGGATTTTTCGTGTCTTATGTTGAGCCAGCATCGGAGGCGCATCGGCAAGGATTGAGGGTAAGATCGTGATCGATTTCAATTAAATAGAACACTATTTTACTTTCTTTTGGTGCTATTATTGGATGAGAAGAAAGTGTTTTTGTTCGATTGTTGTTGTTAGAGGAGAGTAAATCGAGCATTACAATAATAGAAAAAATATCAATACGATTGGTCTACATATCGATTGATTTAGTATAATTAAATCAGGTTTATATGCACAGATTTTACTATTGATTTCATCTTAATTGCGTTGTGCTCCAGTAATTTTATATGACATTGAATTCTTATCAAATTATCGGTAAATGATAGCAAAATCACTTTCTAAACATTACAATCAAATTAACGTATAATTTAAAGTGAAATTGTCCAGCATTCCTAGACAAACCATCAATTTGGTCATTTTGTGGAGTGATAAAATTTTATCGTGAATACTCCAACATCAATATTGCATCTTGTACGAGTCTCTCTCGCATTCTTTAGTTTATTTAAAATTGAAAGCAGCTTTAAATAAAACCAACAACGTGCAACTCGGGCACGCCTATGTAAATACAGAGACATGTATACAAGTTTCATAAATTCTATTAACGTATCTCAACAGCGCCATCGATTGGATGCTTGCGAAGAGAGGTACCCAATCGGCGGTACTTGCACCGTACCGATCTTATAATCTATCACAGCGTAGGAGCTTTTAAAATCGATGCCTTATCTCAACCATCATTGAGGAAAAGCAGGAAATTCTTGATTAGAGACCAATTTATCAGGATGAAAATGGGACAAATGTTTTTCTATAAGTGTTAAAGTGAAATGCAGGATCGGTCAAGCTTTTTTGCTTCTTCATAAAAAAACGCCTCTCGCCAATAAAATGATTAAAAAAAAACAATGTCAGTAGGTTTTTACATTGGAAATGTGTTTGTGAAGATTGTAAACATTGGTGACCAATTGGTGGATTTATATACGATACTAGGCAGTCGGATCGAGTAAAATCCTACATCAAATCGACAACAATTCGATCGCGACACAATTTTTATGATCAAAAGTAGATCTTCCGCATAGCTCAAGATCTAGTCGATTCGTGAAGCAAGTTGATTGATCAGTGGAGAAATTCCGAATTGTTTGTCTTCCAATAAAAATCTTATAAATAACTACTTTCAAAGAAGTCAAACTATATTATGTAATAATATATTAAGTAATTTTTAACGAATGAACGATTACACCGCCTGTACTTCAATGGCACAATTCTTTCAGGAAAGATGATGAATTGAATGCAAATGGAATTGTTTTGATAACTAAAAACACTACGTGACAGAGATTAATGGATGCGTAAAATATCTAAAAATTCCAAATTATTAACGCCAACTGACGAAATCTCGTAAAAGTGGGACAAAACGTTCAATTCTCGATTGAAATTCTCAGAAAACCTCGCAAATTTTCCGGTAATAGTTCCAAATTGTCGCCGAAAATAAAACGAAAAATCACGTTACACTTGACAAATTGGTTCTACTTGGTCTAGCTCGGTTAGAAAATCGACCACATCCACAAGATTTCCCTGTGATTTGAATAGATTTTTTTAAAGATTATCTTAATTACAGGTGGGCGATCAGATTATTCGTATCAATGGGTTTACGGTCGATGATGCTGTACATAAAGAGGTCCTCCAATTGATATCGAATCATACGCATTTAACGTTAAAAGTACGAAGTAAGTATTCGAAATTGTTAATAATTTTGAAAATTTCGAAAAAACAAGTTCTGAACGGAAATCAAGTCCATTCAACAAGTATAATTAGGTGGGACAGAGATAGTTGTTGTAATAGAACGGATATTGACCATCTTATAATTATTTTCTACAGAATGATTTCTCTAACGTTTATTTACGTGTTTATTTATAGTAGCTTAGGTCAGAAATGTATATAAATGAATATAGAAAAAAAATAACGGTATTTTATCGAAAATTAAATCAATCATTAGACTCTTTCTGTGGTATCATTCCGATGGCTTCCTGTTTAAAAATAAAAGTCGCACTAAGGTAACTTCAGGACAAACAACCAGCGAACCATATACAAGACTCGGACAAATCGTCTTTTTTGTTACATAGGAAGATTACTTTGACTGTAAATTATCCGACAAATTATTACAATTTTCTTTAGTGTTTGTAAAATATCGATCAATATTTCGTTGCCAATTTGTAACGAGAAGATCGTTTTCAACCGGCTAATCCGGTTCTCTAGAAGTTGGTGGCAATTATTCGATCGTATCTTGAACTTGAGCTTCTTTTGTTGTCGCTTCAACAGGAAAATGCTAAAATTCGACCTAACCTATCTAACAATTTTTCTGTTACAGGTGTTGGGATGATACCAGTGAAAGAGTAAGTATTTACACGATTTGCTGTGAGTATGTGTGGTTTAATTATCGGAATTTTTAGCAAGAAAACCGATACTTTAAGCTGGCAAATCGTCACCGACAACTCATCATCGTTGCGTTCATCGCCGCAATTCAGCGAGAAAATCCAAGATGTGCGTATTAGCATTACGGTGCCGCCACGTTCGAAACTCGGTTGTGGGTAAATCGATAATTACAATCTAAAATTTCTTCGATTTTAACAATGTTTTCGTATTGTTAGAATATGTAAAGGTCCCGATTGGAAACCGGGGATTTTCATTCAATTCACAAAAGATAATGGTATTGCCCGCGAGGCCGGCTTAAGACCTGGTGATCAAATTTTGTACTGTAATAATGTCGATTTTAGTGATATTCCATTTAATGAGGTATTCATCGTTCGATATAATTAATCTTGATAGATAATTATATGCTTTTAGGCTGTCAATCTTATGAAAACTTCACGGCAATTAGATTTAATTGTACGGAAATCGGCCGGTTCAGAATTATTCCCTAGTGAATCCAGCGGTTATAACAGTTCAGCTAGTTCAGTTACTGGCGACCAGAGTCCATCATGGTCTGATTCGAAACGTTTATCGATCGTTAAAGAGGAATCCCATGATTTAGAGGAACGTTTAGATAAGTTACGTACAATGAAATGGGAACGCAATAAAGGTTGTAGTAATATCGATGATTTCGATAGAAAACCGATTTTTAAGCCGACAATTATCAATTTGTCCGAAAACGGTACGACTATCAAAAATAATGGAAGTGAAGAGGAATGTTATGATGACACAATAAACCAACAATTGCCACAACAACCACAACCACCACAACAACAACAACAACAACAGTTTGAAACTAAAACCGTTGTTGTTGAAGTGCACCGAACAACAAATCAGGAAATCAAAAATGATTTAACTAAAAGCTCATCAACGAGCAGTTTTGGTAGTTTAACTAGCACCACGTCTAGTAGCTTATCAAGTGCAATTTGCCTGGAAATTCAAAGGAGATCTGAGGTAAGTTGCTTTAGAGCAGCTGTGCTCAACTGAGGAGGGCTCAGATCACCGCTGCTTTAGAATCATTGGTGCTTATTTTAATTCCGGTACTTTACAGAAGAAGAAAAACGAAAATAATAAGCCGACCATTGATGAACAATTACAAATGAAGAGAATTCTAAAAGGTGTTACATCGGAGAAACAGCACCAACACAACAAATTGATGGATGAATTCAAGAAGGCGCACCAGAAAATGTTTAAAAGTCTTGATGGAACAGGTGACCCCACACAGTTGCAATTCACAACAGATGGGAATTCGGTGAGTAAAATTTATCATCATGGATTTAATTAAAATATTGTTTGAGCTGAACGACTAACCTACGGAGTTAAAAAACAAGTACTTTTCTAATTCGGTACTAATCGCATTAACACGAAATTTTTGGAAATTTTTCAAAATAACTTAGATCTAGAGCCGGCTATGAGTCAAGAACTAAACCGTGACTTAAGTCAATCTTACTGAACCTCTAAACTAAAATTTAGGTATCTGTCGTTGTTAAACACAGCTTAAACGTGACTTACTGCCTTTAGTCTTAAGTTACTCTGGTGTTGTCTTAATTTTTCAAATTTACTCGTCTAATTCATTCGTAAATATCTATCTATTTGTTATAGATTTTAAGCGAGAATCAAGCGTTTTATTGCTTTGAGAACCATTATTGTTGAAAATAATGATTGCAGATAATTTCGTTCTAGATTTGCTTTAATTTCCCAAATTTACTCGCCTAATTCATTGAGAGATACCTGTCGCTTGATGCCCTGCATGACTGTATAAGATTCACAGCGAACTTATAGATTTTTATACCGGTAAACTAATGCAACTAGATACATTAGAACAAGAGTGGGAGGAAGTCCCCTCCTATTCACGGCATACGATAGAAAAATTGTGTGTCAGAGTAGGTCGAATAGGAGGAGTTTTTTATGTTTATTATTTAGTTAGACGCCCGCTGTTGTTAAGACAGCAATATCAACAAACATGTGTTGTCTTTGTTGTACTCATAATGACTCTTTTCAGAATCAAATTTCAATCAATATTTATTGAGAACACCAACTTATAGAATCACGAATTAAATCCGTACACAAGTAAATTATCTAAAAATTCATAAATAACGATTTTTTACCAACCAGACAAAACTAATAAATGAACATTGAAATGAGAAATCAGATGCCTAGTTACTTTATTTTCGAATTATCAGATAATAGTTCTAAGAAATTATACATTATGTGCAAAATTTCCTTTCATTCCATACACGCAAGAAATGTTATGTCTATCTAGCAACGGACTATTAAATTGCTTGTAACTTTGAAACGAATAAGATACAGTACAGTCCGATCTTGTTCAACTCATTACAGCATGAGATGTACCTAGCTGGCTGTGACGAATTTTCAAAATTCATAATGAGTACAACAAAGACAACACATGTTTGTTGATATACCTGGCTTTGTCGGTTATAATAAATTCAACACGTATTTATAGCAACTATTAACCTTGACTCCAGTGAGAAGTGTCTAGGGATGTGAAAAAATAATCGATTTTTATATTAATCGATTATTTTTTTATAACCGATTTTTAATAATCGATTCTCTGGATATTAAAGATAGATTTTTTATAAATCGATCATATTAATTACACTCTATTTTTTTCATTAAAAGTAAAAAAAATAGATACACGACGTTGGCTTAAACCAATCTAGCCAAACTATATACACATTTTAATTAATCGAATTTTTTTTCGAATAATTAAAAAGGTGAATTTCTCCGGGAATAGGAGGAGACTTCCTCCCACTCTTCTTCTAATGTACCTAGTTGTATTGGTTTATCAGTATAAAAGTCTAACAGTCAAGACGACCAATTCGTTATAGACAAAAACTTCCACACATTATCAGTGTGATTGGAGTGGTTGGCTAATAATTTTTGTTGAATTTTTAATAACACAAACGAAAATCGATTCATAAAATACATTCGCAGAAATATAACAACGTAAAAAAATCAATAATACCTTATCAACATAAATAAAACTGTTATCATAACAATGGCGCTCTGATAATAAGGAATTGTTAACGAAATACAAATAAAATACTAGAACAAGTATCGAAATTTCACAATTTATTTATTTTTTGTAAAGATTTTTTGTAAATTTTACAAAACAATAAAAGAAGAGAATGATGTGAATCCTTTTAGAAAATCTATTGTTATTTACCATTTTTTTTTGTCGTATTATTTATGTAACTATTTATTTATAATTCGGCAATCTAATTAAATTTTGTTGTTAATTTAGACGAACTGTCTTAATAATAATGATAATAATAGGAGCTTACCACACCGGTAATAATTAAACATAAAATGAAATGAGAGCAAGCGTGGAATTGAATCGAAGAAAGTTGTATTTATATTCGCTATCATTATTATTATTCATTATATTTGGTTTTCTATACAAAAATTCTACAATAATACGGTGGTTTCTTCATAAATCACTGATCTGAGTGGTTTTGAGTTGTATGAGAATTTCTCTAAAACCAAATTTTTAACCAAATCAAGTATCTCTATCTCCATCCGTATTTTATGCAATTATAATAATTATTAAGGTTTTTTTTTGACACTAACGCTAATAAATGATCTGTTGTTTTTCTGGTTGTTCGACTGTATTTTTCGAGGTACATCGATAATAATCAAACGTCATCGTTATGTGTTGTGTAATAAAACTCTAAGTAAAACGCTAACTCAACCGTAATTATTTCCAGTCGTCCACAGTCGCTATACCGTGTATTGTTTGTGTAATTACCTGTTGCGTCTTTATTGTTATTATGTTTACTTGTTGATAAAATAAATTTTAGAAAAATTATTTATCATCAGTGTTTGTTAAATATTTTGCCAATTTGTTGTTTGATTATAAAAAAAAAATGAATAATAAAAACGACCGAAAACCTGTGTTTATTTTACAAACTTATGAAGTGAGTGTTTTAGCAATAATTTAAATGATTTTATTTTAAAAATAAAGTAGACTTTGTAATTTTACTGATCGATCTATAAAACAAATACCGGATGTCCGGTAGAAATCATTAAAGCATCTTTAAAATTTTGCGTTGCACGGTATTTTGATGTTATCATTGCCACTTTTTATCGAAAATTGTAAATTTTTATGGTTTTCATAAACAAATACCGGGTTTGATTGAATTTTATTTTTAATTTAATGCGTCTTTTTTTCAATAAAATTACAAACACAAAGCACCGGAAATTCGCGAATCATTAAGAAATAGGGGTTGATATCACAAGGGTAGCTTGAGTTCAGTTGAATTTCTCTCGGTACAGATGTTCGACCTTCAGCTCCAAAATGCAAAAACTACTCTGAGAAAGCCGTTAGCTGTACAAAAAGAGTCCCTGATCTAGGCCAAAATAAGGTTCAAAATATTGTAATTGGGATCTTCACAATTTGCAAATTGGCACTGATTACTGGTCGCTCTCAAGCTTCGGGCTTAAAATATTGATTCTGGCAGGATCAAGATTTCTTGATTGTTTGAGAGATTTCTTATCTTTTAGTTAATTGTGCCAATAATCTTTTTACTCTAACGAATATACAGTTATCGCATTTTATCTAAGTATATAGGGAAATACATTGGTCTGTCTTTACTGTTTTACAAAATTTTGATATACTTATAAAAATATTGCGTTATCTCTGCCTGTACCACATATGTGGCGTAACATTTAACAAAGGCATAGCTGTTCTTGGCCAGATCCTAGGACTCTTAGTTGCAACGCCGCCACTGTATAATTAACAAATACAAGAACTCCAATCTAATCCGATCCAAGCATTATGCGCATTAGTCACGGACTTAACCTTCGACTTTCATTTCAATCTAGAATTATTTGAATTTCGATTTGTATTCAAACTGTGTCGCCGGTTTTTCCCACACAAAATTGGAAAATTTGAATGTATGCGGCGCGCGGAGATCTCAGCTAAAATTCACGAAAATTCTCCACGGAAAGCCACCAATGGGCTTGACGAATCGAATGTGGGTGAAACCGTGACAAAACTCGCAACGTCATTATGTGCTCAGATTTCCTATAAAGTTTCGAAAATTCGGCAAATCTCGCGATAAGCCTCTGAAAATTTCCGATGATGATAAATGTTTGGAATTTGTTTATCTTTATGATTTTCTACAATAAATTCGTCTCATAGCTAGGGGCGGCTGCTCAAGAGGGGCGCACTCGTAGACTCGGAGAACTTACCCAAAATTGAAACGAGTTTATACGAATTTTCACATAATTAGACCTTAAAAGAATCCTTTTATTTGTCCATCTACCAAATAAATTTTGGGAGACGCAACCTTCAAATCTCGACATTGCAATCAAGCAATCACTGCTAGAAAACGCTGCCATGGAAACATATAAATACGAATAAAAATTAGTAATTTTTTTATAATAATTTCCGACATTTCATCGCGATTAAGAAATATTAAAATAAAGAAAAAACGTTACATAATTTCCTTATTCGAGTTATTGAAAAAATCTCCATCAAAATTTTAGTAATTCACAATAATCCTATTTTTTTTTTGTTCGAATATTATGTAATTTCTAATTATGTAAATTTTAAATTCCAGGACCGTATCGCCAATAGAGATCTAACACAAAAACTAACAGAACGGTTAGCAAATCTTACAACAGAAAACAATGAGACAACAGCATCACCACCGCCACCACCACCACCTCCTGTAAGATTCAACAATTTAACGATTACGTAAATTATAATTGTTTTTTTCTACTAAATATTTCAGTTTCCCGTTAATCATCACAATCCTGATAATAATAATAATAATAGCTTTAAAATTAATGATAATCACAATAATATTGATGGAATTGATGGACAGAAAAATGGAACGAAAACCAACAAGAAACCAAAAGCACCGCCCGTTCCTGTTAAAACCTCAACATTATCCGCCTGCCAACAATCACCACCACCTTGTCCCACACCCGATTATGACAGTTTAAGTATTACATCGGCATCATCCCTACAACGTACAATTAATAATAATAAGAATAATAGTAAAGCTAGTCAAGACTGTGTCGAAATGGATTCATTAGAATCATTCAAATTAAATAATTCAAATATTTGTTATAAACCAATCAAACCGCCCGATACATATTTCAATAATCACAATAATAGTAAAATGCCATTATCGAACCAATTATCGAACGGCTCAACATCGAGTTGTTCGAGTAATCAATTAATCAAACAATCAAAACAACGACCGATCAGCGTAACGATTGGTGAATATCCATCGGGAACGGTACGCCGACAACCGGCACGTTTCGATTTTTTACAAAACAATTCGATCCAAAATAATGGTTCGGTAACACGTGAATTTGCATCGGAATTGGCGCAAACATTGAATCGATCGAATCTTAGGAAACGAACAGAATCATTGGTGAGTATTTTACGCAATTACGCATTTTAGTTAAATTATCCTGCAAATTTTGCAGGAGAATTTATTGAATTGTCAACATATTAAAGCTGAAAGTAATGGTTCAATTCGTATATCGCTTAATAGTTCATTAAGTAAACATTTAGCGAAATCAATAGATGATCTATCATCGTATTGTTCGAATACTCTCACAATTAATATTCATAATAATAATACTAATAATAATGAAAAGAAGAACGAAACTGCGCCTAATGGTATTTTAAAAAGTGGTAATCACAAGCCGCTTGTACAACAGAAAAGTATTACATTTGGGGAAATGTAAGATTTGTTAGATTTATTTACTAAAAATGTTGCATGACATTTCTAACTAACACTTTTCTTTCTTCTTTTCATCAAAATAATAAACTTGTTGTCTTTATTTCTGTTGTTTTTACAATGCGTTTATTTTCAGGCCAACGGTAATTAACGACCATCCGTTGCATGTAACGTAGCATTAATTCAAGTAACAACAAATAGGAAAAAAAAAAGGAACGATTGGTCTAATTTGCGACATAATATTTTATAATTGTGTCTTTTGTTTTGTGTTATGTATGCATGTCTCTTTGTTGTAGGTTGAATTGAGATATATGTGCCGAGATTTAATTGTGATAAGCTTGTTTTCATTATTCATGTATTACAATTTTCTTGTGTATTATTGTTTTGAAGTTGCGTAATAATCGAATTATTATTTTTCTTATTCAATTAATAATTATTGTAATCATTACGAAATAAAAATAGTTAATCCTAGAATTTTTTATTTTTGTATACTAGCTGTACAGCAACATAGACTTCTCCAAACTAGAGGGGCTCGATTGACTGTCAGATTGAGAAAAAAACTCGAGCATCTGTGGTTTTCCCATTTGTTTCAGTAAAAAGCAAGATTTCTTCACAAAAAAATTAATTCCAATTTAAGACGAAAACTTCCTCTTTTTTAGAGATCATTTAATACTACCCCTAGTCTTAACCTTTTAACAGCATTTCCGCAGAACACGCCGAAATTTTTAACAACACCGATTGTGCAATAACTGACAAATTGTCATTAATTCTAAAGAATTTCATTTCGGTTTACTTTAGTTTCTCGGAAAACATAATAAATGCATGGTGCCATACATCTGGATAAAATATTTAGTTTCCAAAAATGGAATTTGATCGAATTTTGTGGATTATGTAAAATGGTGGATGCGCCGGGATAAAGCGTCCATCAATTACACTTTTGATACAGACGGCGATTCAAAAGGGCATGTTTTTTCAGTTGTACCGATTCTAGAATTTGTGGAAATTGTTTTTCCAAAATATTTTAATATATCTTCGTAATACGAAAGCTCCGAAAAAGCTATCGTTTCTTCGGTTTTCGGTTCAGTTCCGGTTTGAAGCCCTGATATTGACAACAAATTTTAGATATTTACGAGGACGTCTTGAGTGAGGAATATTTCGATCGGTCAATATTTTTGTTCAGTCCACGAATGGCTAAATATCAGGCAAATATTCATTTTCATGAAAAATTAGAGTGTGGCATACCACCTAAAATCACCGTAAACTGTTAAAATAATTAGTTTTCTACACGTTTTTGTTTCAGCTTTTCAGGGTGGTTACAGCTTATTTCACCAAATCATCCTAACTTTATCCCTATAAATCCCTACAAAGGGGCCTAACGGGACAATACGAGGGCATCCTAACAATGATAAATAAACATATGTGTATGCACTCAGTTCTGTTTTTACGCGATTTTGATACAACACGATTTGAAAATTGAAAACAACAATTTTTGTACGACTTATTTTGATCGATTCAAATTCTAAAAAAAAATCCACTGAACTTTTATTATCTCTCTGTATTCTATCTAGCGGCAAATAGATAGTGCTTCAGCACTTCATGGATCCCTCGGTAACGTATTCATCGTGTAAAAACTGAAGTGGGTGTATATATGAAAATGTCAATTTCCTTTGCTAACTAGTCCATGGCTTTGGCATGGACGAATTTGCAAAAGCCTACCTTTTACGGATTCCTCTTCTCGATATCCCGCGACGAACCTACCTTTGTAGCGTCGTCTTCTCAATTCCGCGACGATCTTCAATACTCACTATAAAGTAAGAGAAAATCATGTTTGAAATTATGGAAAATTAGTGAAAAATTTGTCGAAATTACCCCCGACTCCGCGCGGTTGTATTCGTTCAGCAACTGCCTCCGGTCCATGTACACAACACTGGCACTTCACTGCACTGACACTAACACTCTTCACTTTACTACATATCACAAAATGTCACTACTCTTCATGTCCGTACAAATTTAACGACCGATCTTAACGAGACCATATCCAGGAATCAATTGATCGAAACTTGTGGAAAATAAATCTTTGTTTTCTTATCACAGATCGAAACAAGAATTATCAGTCGTATGTAGTCGACCGAACCGTTATCATTTATTGAAGAAAACAGAAGTTTTCGAATTAATTTTTTTTTTGATAAATTTATAGGGAAGGAGGGGCAAAGTGGGTCTCTTAAGGAAAAAAATCATATCAATAATTTTTTTACGCGTTTACTTTTTTTTTTGACCGTTGATACTTATTTAACATTTTTATGTTGCGTCTATTAAAATTGATAAATCGAAAATTTGGGGCCAAAAAAAATCATAATTGATATTTTTCATTCTGTATTTTTAATTTTACAATTAGTTATTAAATATTCAAAAAATGGATGGTCCTTCTTACCCCTCATTATATAAGAAATTTCAAAAAGGTTTGCTCCCATATTTTCTAAAGCTTTGAAAATTTGAACGGGCCCACTTTGCTTCTTCCTCCCCTACTTATTTATGCATAACTGACGGGCCCCGTTCGAGTGGAAGGCTACAGGGCTTCCTCTCTTGGAACATGTATTGTGGTATATAAGAATTCATCTACAAGGTGCCAAACATCTGCTATCTTCATCGCGAATATAACGATTTTCCCCGATTTATCATGATTGATACCCGCCAATGCTCTCTATTTTTTTTTTTTGAATCAAAAACAAATCTTAACAATAGATGATAACAAAATTCTTCCTGTCCACCTGGATGGAATGCCTTCCCTGTATATCAACTATCACCTAATCTAATGAAGTATGTGTGTATTTTCGACAACATAACACGTTTGTTTGTCTGTTTTCAATAAACGATAAAATTATCGCTACATACCGATAGATTATTTTTTACTTTGCGATAACACAAAAAGGAACATATATATATATATATATATATATAATTATTTATCGGGCTTTTCTTGAACAATTGAGCTCAGCAACTGCACGTTAACATCCATTTAAAGAAATCCATTAGTGAATCCATTAATGAAATCCATATTAGTGAAACTGTGTAGTGTATGATTAACTTGTAAGCCGGTGCGAGATACCTGATGAAGGCCGCAAAAGGTAAATTCTTTAATATTCACGTTAATTACCATAATTTTTACTACAACTCGGCGATCCTAGCTTGGCAGATGATAGATAGAGAACACCTCTGTGTGACAAAGAGATCAAACCAACATTACTTGGAAAGTACAATCGGAGCAAGAAGTTTAGTTCACCGCCGCAACTGATGATACTATAAAATTAATAAAAATTGACAAAAAATTCAAAATGTGCATATAAATAAAAATAAAATAAAAGATGTCATATTGAGAAATTCTTTTACGATAAGCCTCGGAATAACAGGTGAATACTGGCGAATTAGCTCTATCAATTTTGACCCAGAGTGTACCGATCTGTACAACGTGAAGAACAATACAGAAATGAACCCCCACTCTAGAAATGAGAATTGTCCACTGCGCAAGGGGCCAAGCTAGCTTCGCCGAGTTGTAGATATAGAAGAATTAAGAACAAGACACTAGGGAAATGCTTCCAATGTTTTATAACTTCAGAACTGTGTATTTTATTCAATTTTTCTCGATAAAGACGCTGAATTAATAATAGGAGGGCTCCAATTTGATCGAATGATAGGAATTCTCTTTTTCTTCTTTATACCTAGCCTTCAGTAAATAATCCTCAGCTTTATTATCGATATTAAACAGATATCCTGAAACGGATTCTTGTGTTTTTCAAAAAGCTGTGTAAATATTGCAGTTCGCGTCAGTTATAAAGTAAAAAGAAATCAAGTTTATACATTAAAATTTGAATTGTATGCATGTGGGTGTAAATAATTGTGTTTCTATTGTAGATAGTACTATATAATTCAATGCTTATAAGGCTACTGTTTGTTCTTATTGAACTTTGTATTGGTAAACAACAAAGCTTCCATAAATATTTTTTCTATTTTTGTAAAATCGATTAATTACAAAAATGTTCAATAAAACAAGAGCATTATCAAATGCCCTCAAATATATTCACCAACGGAATTTCATCGAATCTAGACGAAACATTCGAAATCTTTCGAGTTACGTTATCAAATCGCATTTGGATGACATTATAATACCGAATGTAACAATACCCGAATTGATTCAATCGAAATTGGAGAAATTCAGCAACTTAACAGCTGCCGTAAGTGATTTAATTATTAATTATAATTAGTAGAATAATTAATTATTTTGAAGGAGTGCGCTATTACTGGTAGAAAGTTAACTTATTATGAATTACATAAAAAATCAACGAATTTAGCAAAATCATTACGGAAAAAATTGCATTTACAAGAAGGCGATGTGATTGCTGCACTTTTACCAAATATACCCGAATATCCAGTTGTTATACTTGGAGCATTAGAGGCGGGATTGATTCTGACAACGATAAATCCCGTTTATACAGTTCGTAAGTTAAAGCCAATTACTCTACAATTGCACGTATTTTGTTTGCAAACGTTTGCGTTAAGCTGCCCACTCACCAGCAGCGTCTTCGTAAACAAAGTGTTCACATCAAACACACATGCACATGATGTGAACTACATCCACCAATATTAGTTTATAAATGCACAATTTCGTGAGTACTTAGCTTAAAGGAATTTCGAGAAATCTTTTGGAAATTGAATTTGAGCTGCAAATTAGCTAGTTTTAGCGTCCTAAAACCTTTCTCACAAATTTCAGAGGAGATCACCCGACAATTGAAGGACTCATCAGCCAGAGTTCTAATTACTTTGGCAGATTTCTGGCAAACTGCCAAATCATCTGAGAAATTATTAGAGAAAGATTTGCCAATTTTAATAATCAAAACAAAGGTAAATTGAAAAGCTTGCTCATTTGATAATATTTATCTTTATTCGTAATTACACAACAATAATTGCTTTTTTATGTTTGTTTTTTAATTAGACAGGTGAATCATTACCTAGAGAAGCAATTGATTTTAATGAATTCACTGATAATATTGATTATCCAAATAAACAAAAGCGAAAACCAATAGATGTTGCTATTTTACCGTATTCGAGTGGTACCACTGGTTTACCGAAAGGTGTTGAATTAACACATCGTAATATTGTGGCGAATATTTGCCAAAATACAGAATCCGATTTAAATATTGTACAGGAGGCTAATGGTTCTCATCAAAGTGTGATCCCATCGATTCTACCAATTTTCCATATTTTCGGCTTATCGGTTTGTACACTATGCGGATTGTATACCGGTGTCAAATCGGTGATGCTACCGAAATTCATGCCTGAACTGTATGTGGATGTTATAAAGAACCATCAAGCGGATCTCTTGTTGGTTGTACCACCACTCGGTAGATCGCATCAATTTTGATAATTTCATTTCTGTTAATAATCGACAATTTCACAGTTTTATTCCTAACAAATCATCCGTCCGTTAAAAGGGAACATTTGCAAAGTATTCGAACAGTACTATCTGCAGCGGCACCGCTCCGAGCTCTCGATGACCACAAATTCATCGATAAAGTCGGCAGTAATGTTAGCATCGTTCAAGGGTACGGTTTAACAGAAGCCTCACCATCAGTAACTTCATCATCTGTAAAACAAACCAAACAATCAACAAAAGGTGATGTTGGCCAGCCTTTGGCGAATACATCTATTAAAATCATCAATCCTGAAACGTACGAGGAACTTGGTCCAAATACGCCCGGCGAATTACTCGTCAAAGGTCCACAAATCATGAAAGGTTACCACAATAAACCCGAGGCAAATCAGGAAGTTTTCCTTAACGGTTGGTTACGCACCGGTGATATGGCTTTTTATACTGATGATCGGACTGTCTTTATCACTGATCGTTTAAAGGAACTGATTAAAGTGAGAGGTTTTCAAGTACGACCAGTGGAATTAGAGGAGATTATTCGACATTATCCGAATGTCGTTGATGCTGCCGTTATCGGTGTACCACATCCTATCGATGGTGAAGTACCTAGAGCTTATATTGTTGTTGACGATCGAACGAAAATTGATGTGGGAAAATTAAAGGAATTTGTCGATAATAGAGTTGCTAAATATAAACAATTGAATGGTGGTGTTGTTGTTATTGATAGTATACCGAAGAGTCCATCCGGAAAAATTCTACGGCGACAATTGAAATTACAACACAAACACGAAAAATTTGAATAATTATATTTATTTTTTTGTTTTATTTTTAAACTGCAAATAAATTGTTATCAAGCACCTTTTTTCCTCTCACAATTAGGTACTATAAAAGCGGACTTTTAACTTGGGGGAAAAACAACGAAACGTAAGAAAGGTTATAGCTAGAGCACGGACTCGACCGATATTGAGCCCAAAGGGCAAATATTGGAATTAAAGTAATTGTGACACAAAGCCTCCTCTCTTCAAGGCAATTGCATGTATTCAATGAAGGTCTGGATCAACCCCCTAATAACCATCGTCAGATGTGCCCCCACACTGCATTTCACTACACTTAATATTTCGAATATTACTATAAAATTTCACTAGCAATTTAACAAATCTTACAACAGACCCCAACGCTTCAATGTCTAAAACTCAATTGCTCTAGAAAAGAGTTTTGAGTATTTGTGCATACATACATTTGTTTGCTGTACTATCACAAATTAAAAAAAGAATGTCCACCAAAAGGTGTCCACCTTCCTTTTCGGAACGGCATCCGTTGTGGCACGTAAGAATTCACCTAAGACATGTCAAACATCTGCTATCTTCATTGTGAATATATCGATTTTCTCCGACTTGTCATGATTGATGCTCTGTATTTTTTTTTTAATCAAAAACAAATTTCAACAGTCGATGATAACGGAATTCTTCTTGTCCACCTAGATGGAATGCCTGCCCTGTATATCAACTATCAGATAATATGATGAAGTATTGTAGTTGCAATTTATAATTCGCAAAGAAAAGTTGCAAATTAGGAACTGTATTTGCCACAACATAACACGTTTGTTTGTCCGTTTTCAACACAATAAACGATAAAATTATCGCCACATGCCGATAGATTATTTTTTACTTTGTGATAACACAAAAAGGAACATATATATAATTATTTATTGGGCTTTTCTTGAACAGTTGAGCTCAGCAACTGCACGTTAACATCCATTTAAAGAAATCCATTCTATTAGTGAAACTGTGTAGTGTACGATTATTTTGTAAGCTGGAACGAGATAGCTGACGAAGCCCGCAAAAGGTAAATTCTTTAATATTTACGTTAATTACCATAATTTTCACTAAATATAAAAGAATTAAGAACAAGCCACTAGTGAAATGCCTTCAATTTTTTATAACTACACAATTGTACATTTTATTCAATTTTTCTCGATAAAAACACTGGATTAGTATTAGGAAGGCTCCAATTTGATCGAATGATAGAAATTCTCTTTTTCTTCTTCATACCTAGCCTTCAATAAATAATCCACAGCTTTATTATCGACGTTAAACAAATATTCAGAAACGGATTCTTGTGTTTTTTCAAAAATTTCAGTAGCATTCACTGTTGAATCAATTGAATTTTCGTTATTACAATACAGAAATCGTTCGTTTATTAATTGTTCTACAATATCCCCAATAAATGGCATAAACGGTTGACTGATTGCCTCAAAATGCAACAATTTTTGATACAACATAAATTGAGATTTTCCATAGAATTTACATAAGAATTTAAAAATTCTGAAAAAAATATCGTTTCGATAGGTCACATGATAAACGACAAGTTTCAAGTCTTACAAATATCGACTCGAATGTTTTCTACGGACATAATTCCATGTCGATTTTAATCGATAAATTGCCGGACTTTGTAGACCATAAATTATTATTCGAGACGAATGGAAATTGCGTAATTCATAACACTTGTAGGCGGTATTAATGAAACGAGTGATCAATCGGGCTCTCATCTGAAAAGTATCCGTTCAGATTATAATTGCCAAAATGTAAATTGCAGTATTAAGGTAGACATTTTGCAACTATTTCGCTCCAGTTGTTGTAGCTCACCCTTTCGCAGTCATTTCTCAGAATATCTGTAGAAACAAGGCAGGAAATTCGATGTGCAAAACCGACGAACGTTGCGAAATTCGGCGCGTTCCTTCTAGCTTTGCCCCCCAAAATTGTTTTAAATTCTTTGATAGTAACGTTCAAAAACAGGTCTCTATCGATTACTGTTAATTGTTGTGATAATGTTGTTGAATCGAAATCCCAGGCTGTTAATTTTGCATCGATATAAAGGCGCCGTTGTAGAAATTCCAACGGCTTTTCACTCGTTAATATTGGATTATCTGTCTTTGATTGATTGGTTTTCTTTAACTTGCTGAATAGCTTGAATTTGTTTCGTTTTGATTTCTTTTCTTTATGTTTAGCAGGAATTTGAGTTTTTGCATCTGAAAATAATTTTCTATCAAATTTTTATTCTCAAATCATAACCTATTCACTTTCTATGCGATTGTGATTATTTCTGACTTGATTCAAATGTATTTGAAGTTGCAAATAAGCGTACTTTGCTGACATTGGACGATACCAATAATCCGGCGTCCAGAAGAATATCACTTGTCTCGTCTTAACACAATTAAACAGTTTATTATCAATATCAAACTCATCTAGAATTCGATCAAAATTACAAGATGTCGTTGTTAATAATTGTTGTTTAGTGATCGATAAACGTAATTCGTGTTCAACAGGTGGGCGACGTACGCTTACAGCTGATGGCAATTTTTTAATCTATAAAAATTAAGAATAATTATGACGAAACAGTAATTTCAATATTGTTAACTTGTATTGAATAGCGTGCACCTGGAGTTGTACCCCAAACACCTAAACCGTAAAGAAATAGAGGTTGCGGCATAAAAGCGTAACGGCGCTTATGTTGATTTCTATCATGACTGGATATTTCGCAAATTTTAATCGCTTCCTCTGACTCAATTCGAATTTCATTTGTATTGTCACAATTTAATGAATGATTAATTTCTACAATGAGTTTGTTTTCGTTATTATCGAGGAATTGTGATCGAGACGGTGGTAGCATTATCGGACGATAATTAGTAGGCGGTTCGTCGAAATTTTTACCCATATACAAAAAACGATCAGTCCATTGTAGCGTTTTGTCCTGAAAACAAACGATTACCGGTTCAGTTCACAAATACGAATTATATCATCAGAGTTTAGTCTAATCGGTGCTTACTTAGAAGAAAGAGTTTTTAACAATATACGAGCCTCTGACAATATAATTTTATTGAATTTCATTGAGCACAATTTTTATACATTGCCAGTAGATACAGAGTCTTTGAGAGTGCCGAATTGGCACCAAATTTGCGTTCTACCGTTCTTTCTAACTTCTCTCTTATCAATCAAATATAGATTACTGCTCGACGATGATGTTGCCGCTATTGAGGTCTCTGAATGTGATGAACCTGAATATTCCGGTGATAAAAATCTGACTTTCTCACACCACAAATTCCAATAATTCTAAATGATTTGATTTGAATTTAAATCGTAAATTACAACAGACAAAACTATACTTACTAGTCGATTTCGAGAGCCACCTAATTCCAAATACATTAAACGATTATTAGAGAAACGCGCCTTCAAGACTTGCCTTTGTCGTCGTTTAAATACACTCAAATTAACACATTCAATTGGATAAATTGCAATCAATTCGAACGTTTCAATTTCAGGATCAATACCTGAAAGATAGCCGGTGGTTGTTTGTTCAACTGGTGGTAGAATATCGGTAGCTAAGATAAATTTGGTTGGTGTTAATCCTGGGGGAAATTTTAACTTTAAACGGAGCATTATTTAAAGACTATAATTGTACCTAAATGCACTTGACGGACACCTTTGCCTTCGCGTGTTGTTTGCGCAAACGGACTCTCAATCAATACCATATCCTCGAAATCACTATATTCGGAAAATAGCAATTTTTGTATACGTTTAACGGGCATAATTTGTTTGGGAATAGAAAAAAAATGTAGTTATTCATGTCAAATTGGGGCAAACTGACACTTGACATGTATCAAAAAGCGACAGCGGCCGCTTGCAAGGCGAAAATTAGAGATGAAAATGGCACAAGTTCGAAAAAAGGATTGAAACTGCCTTCTAAAGTATTCATATAACATTTCTTCATCATTTAATATTGTAAATTCGGTGGTGATACATGACAAACTTAAGTAAAAGGCGAGTATTATTTGTTCAAGATTTAGCGAGGCGACTGAGCCGTCCAAAAATTACCTATAATACTTTTATTTTCTAAATACATTTGAATATATCAAATAGACTCGATATCCAGCCAAATTCCACCCAAAGGCATCGTCATCATACTCGTTTTGTCCAACTGGAGCGGCACCTGAGTCTTCCGATTCAGGGCAATTTTGAAATTCCTCAAAACCGTCGTTAAACCAATCTTCATTTGCATCAAACCAAATCTCATACCTTTAGACGAATAATTGAGAATTTTCTGTTATCGTAGCAAGAAAAAAAAGACTGCTCACCAATACAAATCCGTGGTCCTTCACCGAATGGTAGATACGTGAAATTAGGTCGTTGACTCTTCGCCTTTTCTGAGAATCGTTCAGGATCGAATTTCTCAGGATCTGGATAGTATTCAGGATCTCGATGTAAGGCCAGTACTGCTATTATAACGCCTGTATCTTTTTTTAAGGTAATATCCGTACCAGGAACGGTGTACTCTTTTGAACAACGTCTACCTAATAAGCCGAGCGGAGGATATTTCCGAAGAGTCTCTAAAGAAAAATATAATATATTTAGATACCTTAGCAGAAACATTAGAATCTATTTAATATCGCCAGGTGTACTTTGAAGGCGTATCAGGTAATTGGTGGCATAAGACTCCAAACATTATTTGAAGGCCAATTGTAAAGTTTATATACGACAGTAGGCGATAGAATCGAGATAAAGCCAGTAATCGTTTCGTTGGCTGTTTTCCTGCTATTATTGTTTACCATTCAGATTAATGACCTGTCTCTTCAAGCACAATTGGAATTTAAATTTATGGCTATGTTTAAAGAAATTAAGAAATAAAAAAACATTTCTTGAATTTCATATATCGAGAACATTCTTTTGGTGGTAGTTACTTTTATGAACGGATAATTATGTCGCACATGGGTTAAATTTCTCATATTTCCCGATTAGTTAGAATCTTTGTGGGATCCTGGGTCCTTCTTATATCGTCAGATGTACAAGGTCTGAGGACTTTTATTTCTCTTGCTTACCGGCTAATGGGAGATCTCGCAGCCGTCCCTACTTAGGAAAAACACCCTGTATATTTTACTCTTGGTCTTAATTATCACTTTAGATAAGGTTCATTGAAAAAGGAAGAATTAAATCTGTGGCAAAGCCTTACATACAACTAATAAAAGGCTCATTTAATCGAAGGCAAATTTTGTGTGGAGGCATTGCAACTAAAGCTAAATTGGAGCTTACCGTAAATAACTTTATCCATATACGTCATTTCCATGATAGCCTCATAGCATAGTTCGTTATTGTATTTCCCAAGAACAGTATTAATTTCTTGTCGTAATTGCTCTTGAATTTCCAAATTCAAGCTTATTTCGTACAATGCAAAAGCCATTGTTGTTGATGATGTTTCAAATCCTGCCACATAAAACACAAAACACTGTGCCGCGATCTCATTTAATGTTAATTTATGTTGAATTGACCCATCATCAATTAATTTCTCATCATCCGTAACAAATCCGCGATTTTTTAATTGTAACAACAAATGCATAAAATCTTTACGATAGATTTGATTAGTTTCACGATATTCTATAGTATCTCTAACAATTCTCATTATAAATTCTTCAACATCGGGTTTCGTCTGTTTGTATTTAATTAAATCGAGAAATTTCCGTGGAAATATCATTTGTAATATTAAATAGATAGCCTCGAACAGTGTATTCTCGTTGATTCGTTTACCATATCGTCGAAATTCCGAATTTGGATTCCTCAATGTATTAGATTCAATACCAAAGGCACACGATGCAATCACATCAGTAGTGAAACATGCTAGAATCTCTTTGATTTCAACTGGTCCTGGTTCGGATTCGTGTAAAATATCTTTAAGACTTTTTGCACAATCCGCCATTGTGTGGAACATCATTTTCATTTTGCCCGATGTAAAAGTTGGTGTTAATTTAGCACGCATATTCTTCCATTTTGCATCTTCTAAACCGAACAAATGGCCTGTTAATGGATCATTCTCTTCGTTAATATAAAATGCATGATTGACGAAATATTGGAAGTCTTTTTGCATGATGTGTTTAATAATTTCGGGATCTAGTGGCATATATAGCGGATTTTGTACCATATATACACCGGCATGTCGTAAATGTTTAGCTTTAAATTGTTTATAAAATGTTGAAAATTGTTCACCAATCGATTGACGTCCAAAAAATATATCTTTACAATTGCCAAACAGTATCGATGTTGGTAGTGTTTGTAATCCAATGCGATCCCAGTAATTCAGATTCCATTTTAAATAAGTCAACAAAACAATTAAGAGAGTAACTGTTAAAGCAATTAAATCGAACATTATACTATCCGTAAAAATAACCATGATCTAAAATAACGAATAGTCAATTTTATTGTTAGTTTAGAAACGAGAATCTACCTTTTATTAAAATGCGTAGTTTTCACAATAACACCTCAACGAGCATTAATTAACTTTTATAGTCATATCGGGTTTTTTTTATAGATATCAATCTAATAGATCTATGTGTTCTCACAGATTGTCCCACTTGTTTTAAATTGTAATATTGTGTAATAACTCTATGAAGGTCAACAATATTTAGCAGATGCGCATTACATTAGAAAGTATTTGGCTATCTGTGTTTATTAAAAAAGCGATATTTACTTTTCCTCGAATAAACGATAAATAAATAGGTTAATTTGGCAAAATTTAATAGAAGCTTATGGCAAAATATGGTGAAATTTGTCGCTTATTGTTTTTATTATTTATTACAATTTATGGCCGATTCTACAATTCGTTTAGTTCCGCTCAATATTCAGAAATTCTTTTTCGGTGTAAATTATGAAATTTTGCAAATTTTGGAATATTCACTTCAGTTCCATCCGACAAAATTGAACTTTATTCTGTTTCCAGCTCATTTTCTCTAGGTACAGGCGGTTTTCTTTATGTTGAGAAAAATGATGAAATATAAGTAGAAAACGAGTTGTAGAAGTTGATGTAGAATAAAGTGGAGAACACCGGACGGAATATATATGCAACAGAATAGTCTAACTGAAATAGTATTCTCTGTGAATTGTAGAATCGGTCCTTAATCCGTAATTGATCTTTTCACATGATTTTTGTGCAATCAAATAAATGGCCCTAAATGTTCTCGCGTTATTAAAGACACTAACAAGGAGAGGTCAGCACCTCGGAAATGAAGTTCGGAACGAGCTTTTGCAGGCTTGTAGTATACCTTTAGGTTAACATATTAAAAAACTAAAGTGCAATAGCCGGCCAATCTTGAGAAAAAAGCGCTTAAAGTTTTTTGCGTTCATTTAGTATTACCTATTAAGTTATTCGATTAATTATGATTTGAAATAGCTCAAGTGGTTGCGTCGTTATAACTTTAAATAGGTTTTTTAATGCTTTTCCTATAATATCATCAAACCCACTGTAACTCAAAAACACTTGAGCTATTTCATGTCACAATTAATCGAATACATAACTTTATACTAAATGGACACAAAAAACTTTAAACGCTTTTTTCTCAAGATTGGCTGGTTATTGCGCTTTAGTTTTTTAATGTCTTGTTAACCTGAAGGTGTACTACAAGCCTGCAAAAGCTCGTTCCGAACTTTATTTCTTATAACCTATTTTTGTTTATTAAGTTTTCTGAATAGTGGATGCAAATCTTGAAAAAAGAAATCAAGCCCACGATCGACTATAACTAAAGCTAAAGAAAACTTTCACTTCAAAAACACAAAAGCATACCTCGATAACAGTACGTTGCAGAAAACACATAGTTCACCCTTAAGGTGAAGTTTTCACGCACACCTTTAACAGTAAAATTACAATCAAGGAATCCCGTAGCGTAATACTTTTGTATTTTTCAGATAAATGTTTCTGCTACCTAAAAATAAAGTAAGCTACACATGTATTTGATGTATCCAAAAAACACTTAAGAAGACATTTTTTTATATCAATCGATTCCTGGCTTAAACCAAAATATTTTTTATTCAAATCCTTAGAAATTCTTTCTCTAAGCGAATGTCAAGCTTCTTCCGCTCAATGCCACAATACTGACTCTTTCGTCCTCGACAACATAGCATCTTGAGGGACCAAATATAAAACCGCTGAAAAATGTAACGAATTACTGCAAATAAGAAGGAAGTAATTTGAATTAGGATTAAGATTAATTTTGCTTCCAACATTTGCAACTTTCAAGGATTTAATGCGCATTGTTTACAAGCTTAATGTTTTGCTAAACATCAAAAGCAAAAATTGTAAATGAATTAAGTGCTCCTAACGTCGAAATTTCAATAGTGAACCGTATAAAAAATGACGCCCTGTTCGAGCTATAAGTGTTTCTCTTCCACAAATTACAGCTTGTCTAAACGTTAATTATAATTTGAATCTTTCAAAATCTACTTTTTGCAAAACTCCATTGTTCCAGCATTAATAAAGTTGAAGATTGGTCAAAAATAAATCGAGTCGACTGCCACGACACGAACTCACAACCTATATCTACCAGAAAGACGTGTTCTCATCTATTATATTTCATGAATATGCTAGTTTTTGTTTCTCTAAGGCCGTGGATGCTTTTGTAGCTTCATTTATGGTTTGTTTGTAGTGGTGATTATCGTAGAAGTGAATAGTGAGATCTCACGACGGGTTGTTGAGTTCTGTAGCGTTGACTTTGAATCACTTTTACAGAGGATTAAACATTTTAAGAAAAAAATCCTTTTACACTTTTTTCCAATGGTAATAAACTAAAATCGATTCAAATTGGTATTTTCATTGAATTTTAACGTCTTATGGAAAAACTAAATAAATTTTCCAACAAATTTTCATTTTAAGTTATAGCTCATTACTATTGGAAACGAAAGTGAAAACATTTTCTTCTTAAAATGCTCAATTCTTTGTAAGAAAAAAACTACAAAGTCAACACTGCACAGCTCAACAACAGTGAATCTTTACCAGTCGTGAAATCGCCTTAAGCTGTGGTTTGATTCAATTGTCGCCAATCATCTGATAAACGACAGTTACATAAGAGTATAACGAACGCAATATCTGAAACATAAATATTTCTTCAACCATAATAAACAATTTAAAAACGAAAAAAGTACAGAAATATAGGTTACTAAATTCATGTTGAGAAACGGTCCGGCTCTTAAATAAATCAAATGATTCGTTCGCAACAATACATTAATGAGCAGTTTTTGTGATTTTGAATCGTACAAATACCATGGTGTATCTTTGATGGCATCATACAAATCAGAATTCTGAAAAATATTGTAAATTATCCTATAATTAATGATATGTATAATCAATGAATTAAACCTCAAGTAATATTTCTCCGGATAAACAAAAATAGAATAAAATAATTAAATTGAGAATAATAAAACCGGATAATTTGCTAATCTCGCCGATTTCGGTTTGCTGCAATACACCAGTCATTAATTATATTAATTATCGGAATAACTTACAGTCAATATAGATAATGATATTAACAGTAGATAAACAATACTGGATCCGACTTTGATAGCAATTAATGGGCTTAGAATATCTACCAAATCATTACTTGTGTCTAATAAGAATTGATGATGCTCCACAGAGGCGCACAAATTTCGATAGAGTGTTGCCTGAACATTTGCATCGTACACTTTCAATAAATTCGAATTTATATCGATTTTCGATAGATTAGTGTAAATTTTATCGATATCGCGTTGTGGTGTTCCTGTAATCTTCAAAGCTTGATAGTAGGCAAATTTCAAATTACTCTCTAAAATAATCGGTAACATTAACACACCAAAACAAATAATTAACAATTACTGAGCATTTTAAATTGTTGTTTAATTAAAAATATAGAAGCTAGCAGGAGAGTATCGCCAATCAGTACCGACGGACACACGTTCAGTGCGAAAAGCATTTGGCAAATACAAGTCAATGCGTACGGAACGTGATAGGGAAACCATCCTGATGAATCCGTAGATCTAATAAATTCAATTGTAATTCACGATTTTTAATAGCGTTTTAAATAAAACTGTACCTGTCTCCGCTAAGCAATAATGCTGTGTACACAAAAATTGAAGCACAAAGTGTACCGACACTGAATACTACAATAAGATCGGAATTCTTGCGGTCTTTCTCCATGGTTAACACTTCAATCGGATTATCAGATTTATCATGGAATCTTTGAATTTTTCCAATATAATTATATAATCGTCGTCGATTAATGTTTGAATAAGACAGGTAAATAAAGGCGAAAATATGACCAACTAAAGTTTAACAATTGATAATTGTTTCAAATCAGTAAATTTGTAAAATTTTTACCAGTATCCCGTAATACATTCGAACCTTCCGTGAGGTCGGAACTTTCGAAAAATAGGAATAGAAAACTCTTGATAATCATCCATGCAACAATCAAAATATAAACGATTTTCCATGATAGTAGAGCAAATTTCTTATAAATCTTTTTATTGGAGTCTACTTCATAGATACCACAGTACATTAGATGAAATGTGGCAATTTTTAAGTATTTCTGTTGTGGCATTGTCAACAATTTCAACACAAATTAAATTGAATCAGTGTCGCATCCGATTTTATATGGAGTTGTGCTTTTATAATTATTGAAATATTTATAAAAAAAATCAATAATTTGAGATGTTACAACTGTTGTTTTTACATTGAATTTTTGATCGATTTAATAACCGTTTTGTTTGTTGTTTGTAAAAATTTCATAAAGTTACGATAGTTTGTAAAATGCAATTCTAACAATTTTATAAATATTGAAGGCAAATTGATCAGTTTTATACGTTGTTCGAGTTTATAACCAGTAATTTAACTTGTTTCAAGTTCAGATAGTAATTAGAACAACTTTTTGTTTGATACGTGCACGAAAATAGTTTCAAGGGGAGAAATAAAGGCCACATAATTCACAAAGCTTTTCCTAGCTATTGTTCCTATCGATCTCTTGGCGACTCGTTTAAAACGCGGTTTTCTACTACACGTTGCAAAACTGCGTTGCAAAATTGATTGTTGCGTTGATTGTTGCGTTGCAAAATTGCTAGGTACAATCAAAAATTTGCGATTTTTTTTATAACGCTGTTATTGCACTGTTATTGCAATTTTAAGCGAAATCATAAAAAGTCTATCCAATAATATTGCTTAAGAAAAAAAACGGAAAACACATTGTTAACTTTTCCATGTTTTCTGTATATCGTTTGCGACAAAGATAATTAACTCTTCAATTCCATTATCGCAGATTTTACTTTATGGGTGATTATAGGTTTAGTAAAATGGTGGATGCGCTGGGTCTCTCTCTCTCTCTCTCTCTCTCTCTCTGTCTCTATCTATATATGAGTAATTCCATTACATTTCGAATGATTTCTCGGGAGGGGTCAATCGATTTTGCTGAAACTTTTGAATATTGAAGTACCTTATAAAAGATACCCACATACCAAATTTCAGCCCTCTAGGTGCCATAGATTACGAGAAATTAATTTTTGAATGTCCGAAAATCACCACTTTTAGCCTGCTTTTCAAAATTCGGTCCTTAAAAACTCAAAGCTTGAATACGAATTATTTGTATCATGTTTTGTTCATTATATCTTCTACTATGTATAAAAAAATATTTTAGACCTCTCCATCATTTGGCCTTTGTTTTATAACGTGCTTAAATAAAATAAAAATTTCGATAAAATGACGATTTTCAAATGGCTACCAATAATTCCATTTTCAATCAATTTGCTTTTGCGATAGCTCATTTTTTTCGTGGAAGAATGCTCTTTAAGTGGGTGACTCAGAAAAACTTATTTACGGTCTAGTTTCGGTGATATTCCGTATCAAAGTTGGTGAGTTTTGGAAAATTTGCGAACTTTGACCCTCTAGTACTAATTTCTACCATCTCTAAATTGTACAAAAATTTCAGAGAACGTAGTGTTCTGTGTCTAGAACAATCCTTTAAAGGGATTTTACTGGCCCGAACTTCTGTGATTCTCTACAATTTTTTAAACATTGGTAAAATCAATCAAAATTTGGATGCTTCAATTCAATACTGAAGCTGCTTATTTTATCTCAAATGTTTATTTTGCTTTTAATTTTGATAATACAATATCATAATAACATGAACATAACGTAGAATACTTAAAAATATGTTTTAAAAATAATTTTTATTTTTTACCTGATATCAATATGTAGTGTCCATGTTTATGAACTACATAACCTCAAATTTTATGCTTTTTAATTAAATAGGTGATAAAAAATGAAAATTATATTTAAAAGATAATTATAAGAATTCTACGTTATGTTCACGTTATTATAATACTGTATTACCAAAATAAAAGCAAAATAAACAACGTGAGATAAAATAAGCAGCTTCAGTATTGAATTGAAGGATCCAAATTTAATTGTTTTTACCAATGTTTAAAAAATTGTAGACAATCAGAGAAGTTCGGGCCAGTAAAAACCCTTTAAGGGATTGTTATAGTCACAGAACACTACGTTCTTTGAAATTTTTGTGCAATTTGAAGATGGTAGAAATTAGTAATAAAGGGTCAAAGTTCGCAAATTTGTCAAAACTCACCAACTTTGATACGGAATATCACCGAAACTAGACCGTAAATAAATTTTTCTGAGTGGCACGCATAAAGAGCATTCTTCAACTAAAAAAGTGAGCTGTCGCAAAAGCAAATTGATTGAAAATGGAATTATTGGTAGCCATTTGAAAATCGTCATTTTATCGAAATTTTTATTTTATTTAAGCACGTTATAAAACAAAGGCCAAATGATGGAGAGGTCTAAAATATTTTTTTATACATAGTAGAAGATATAATGAACAAAACATGATACAAATAATTCGTATTCAAGCTTTGAGTTTTTAAGGACCGAATTTTGAAAAGCAGGCTAAAAGTGGTGATTTTCGGACATTCAAAAATTAATTTCTCGTAATCTATGGCACCTAGAGGGCTGAAATTTGGTATGTGGGCATCTTTTATAAGGTACTTCAATATTCTAAAGTTTCAGCAAAATCGATTGACCCCTCCCGAGAAATCATTCGAAATGTAATGGAATATATATATATAAGACACATATCCTAAGTTTTTACAGGTTAAATAACTCACCCGGCGTACAGGGTAGGTCGTCCATGTAGGTACGTGAGTCAGAAAGAGATAAGAGAAAATAGAAAAAATAAGTAATAAAATGGAGTTGTAAATACCACCAACCCTCGGTCAACTAAGTGAACAGGTGGATCTTTCGTTTTGCAACGGTCCCCATTGACATGCCAAACATCTGCTACCTTCATTGTGACTATACTGATTTTCTTCAGCACAGTATAATTGATACCATCCAGTAATGTGTCGGAGAAGGGCACACAGAACGAAAAAAGAATTTTAGAATTTCGAAAGTTGTGTTGTTTTTTAATTTTTTTTCACGTCAATTTATTATTATATCTTTAGCCATCAAAAATTCTTTCTTCTCTGACACATTACTTGAGAGTATCATTCTTCGTCGGAGAAAATCATTACAGACACAACAACGATAGGAGATACTTAGCGTGTCGCAGATAAATTCTTATATACCACGATGGATTGGCACGTTGACTAAGGTTACCGAGGTTAGTTTTACAGATTTCAACAGAGGACGGCAATGAAATTCTTCCTCTCCACCTAGATAGAATGCCTATCCTGTATATAGTGAGACATTTAATCTGTAATGACTTAGAATATGTGTCATCTCGCCCTTATTTGTAAACGGATATTAAGAACAATTGAAGAACTTGAACTATTTTTACTAGTCTGTATTTGGCTAGTAAAAGTCAAGAGAAAAGTAATGCAAATTGAATGCTTAGACTCCTTTTGATATGATACGGCTTTTATTCGTATTAAAATCTGATATTGTTTCTCCCTAAAATACTCTCAATAGAAGCATTCGTAGCAAGGTTAATTCACTGAAAGATAATTCGGATTTATTATTTACTCTTTGATAGTTTACTAGAAAAGCAAACAATCTTGACATTGTTTAAACGAAAAAATCAAATTTTGAGAAGCCGATAAGCAAGATTTATTGGCAATGCCCGAACTGCTCAGTGACAAATTTGTATGCAAGCTTCTTAATTTATGTTCTAGGGTTTGAGCGAAGATTCTTTCCCGATGACAATAAATTTCCATTTTAAGGCAAAATTTGCATCGAAAATAGCATTTTTCTACTTTGCGTCAATAATAGCGCTATTATTAAACTCGCTACTGTATCGAAATGTGCTCATTTCGATACTAGTGCCGAAAAGTAAAATGTAGGAAGTTTTTTTCCATTAGGTTGGTAACATTTTCATTGCTTTTGACAACTGTCAAAAATCATAAAAACCAGATACTTAATATACCGTTTTTCGTACTGGTCTTTGGATTTATCGGATAGTAAACTGCTTCCTGCATTTTCAGCAATTTCCCCTATTTCAGGTGGAGTACATGAAAATTCTTCACTCATTGTTAAATAAGCATTATGGCGAATAAAACAATTGACTAAGAGTGAAAAATAAAACAATTTAAGTTTCCTTGCTGAATGTTCAATTGTTTTTTTTAGTAACATCAACTCCCACTAATTTCCCTAAATATCAAATCTCGCAATTTTTTTGTTAAAAAGGGCACAAAATAGGCAAAATAGAAAAAATAGTATAAAAAACTCGTGTTAGAGGTCGTATATTGCACTCTTCCTTTAGAAAACTCGCAGCTCCGCCGCTCGTTTTCTAAACTTGGACTCGTTCAATAATAGGCGACTTATGACACTTGTTCTTTAATATACTATTTTCTTAGTAGAAAAGCCATAAAAGTCTTCTCAGAGAAAAATTCTAGAAAAACCTGTTTTTGTTTGCCTCCTGTCTACGTATAAACCCTTAACTTGTTGTCTTTTTTAAAAGCTAATTCTCTAATCAGATCCAGTATCATAAAATATTGATTGTCGTACGTTCAATGATCTTTCAATTAAAAAACAATAATTTTTATTACGGTTTATTGTACTTATGGATTACATAGGCTTGTGCATCTGACGTAATTAAACAAAATAAGATATTTAAAAAAAAAAGCTTATTCGAGTGTCCCAAAATCGACAAAAGTTCCAAACGAATTTTCAATTAAATTATCACATTGATAAGCAGGAAATTTTCATGCTATTAGTATCGTCTTTTATCACTGAATGTACTGCATTCGATACTACTGTGTTTCTTATAATTAATGGGCGGATATCAGCTCCAAGATGGAGCACGGCAAATTCTAGTCTCCTGACAAATTCGTATAGAGCGTATTGGCCACAGCCGTTGTACTTGCATAGTCTATCTTTTCTTGTAAAACGTTTTTCTTTACAAATAGTGTTCGAACGTAGAGAAGCAATGGACCAGTTGAACAATTACCGTGACGTCGTAACGTTACGGCGAAAAAACAGGTGCCTAATTGTACCGAATTTCTATGAATTTCTGGTTGCTCTGTCTCACTCTTTAAACGCGGCTCGACAGGGACAACAAACTGATGATTCTCCCATAGAAAATTTAAAAAAACAACAATTTTTGGCAAAAATAAAATTTAAAAAAAAATTTAAAATTATGAACACATTTTTGTTGATTTGTTCTACGTGTCTGTTCTTATAAATTTATGTAAATACATGCATTAAAATTGAACTACGCCAATGGCGCATTTCGAGCGCTATAAATCTTGCCAAATGACCTTTAATCCGCCCTTTACTTATCACCTCTCTAAAGCAAATTCTTTTTTTTTAATTTTTGATAAAACAAGTGGAAATTAAGAAACAATTTTTTGTAGATTTATACAGTCTTCTAATCGCATTCTGCTGGGATGCTTTTTTTGTGGCTTCTTTAGTATAAATTTTAAAAGTTGATGTCGATATTCCATATTTACATAGTGGCCTAGTAATTTTTTTTTTACTCAAACTACTCCTTAGGTGGTGTAGTTTAATTGTTAAAGGTTGCATTCGAACATTTTAACCATTGAAGAAGTTATAAAGAAGGGCGCTTGAGCTGAAACCCACTGAATATAGTTCTATCTCTATAAAGGTAACCTTTAAAAAGCTACAAACACCAATTGACTTGGATTTATTTGCGGAACATTAGAACTATTACAGAAATCAACTGTGAGAAGCTAATTAATCAGGCACAATTTCTTGTAACGATTTTTTCAAGATGATCGTCTCGAACTGAACAACAACCAATCGGGTGCTCGTGCACGAGTAAAACTTTTCAAAATACATTGACAAATTCGTATTTTCGGTAATACTAAAAAAAGCTCTCAAGCAGCACAATTGTATAGTTATATAATTGATCTAACGTCAGGACGAATTTCAACAAATGTGTAGAATCATGTAATTAAAAATTTTCATCACTCCGTCATAAATTGGTAGACGAAAATTATATACGAATAACTAGCGCGCATTATCTAAAATCAATAATCAATAAATTAACCAGATTTTTTTGTTAATTCAAATTAGTTACAGTAACGAATGTGGCATAATTCATAATGAAAAACGGTCCAGCTTTCACTAACGGTAGTCTTCTTAATCGTTCCAAAACACAGACAAGTAATCGTTTCGAACTAATATCGTATAAATACCATGGCGTATCAACGATACCATCATAAACATCAGAACTCTAGAGATTGTAAAGGTTATCAAACATCAAGGACCAAAAATTATAAATAGTACCTGTGTTAATTGTTCACCAAGGTAACAAAGAATTGATGTGGTCATCAATGAAGCCACACAAGTTATTGCGGATTTTGTAATCTCATTACTATCAGTTTGCTTTAAATATTTTCAATTTTTATAATTAATTTTTTCAAAAACAAAAAGTAGATTAATTTAGAATTACCGTTAATATAGTTAGCGCTGAAACAAGTAGAAAAAACGTGCATACAGAAACTCGCGGAAATAGTGTTGGACTTAGAATATCGACCAGATCTGAACAACAATCCAACAAATACTGATGATGTTTCACACATTTACTGAGTTGTTCGTAGAGATACTTTTCAAAATTTCCATTTATCGCCTTCGACATTGTATTGCGAATTAGCTCACCGTTCATATCAGCAATTTGAATTTCTTTATAGAATTGTTTGATGGTTGTATCGGAGATGTCGGCGTTTTTTAACGCTTGATAGAACGAATATTTCAGATTGCTTCCTAAAATTAACGATTTTCAAACTTAATACTTTCAATCAGGGCCGAAATGACGTATTCCGTTAAGCCGAAATTTGAAGTAAACTATTGAGAACACAGTTTCAAATGCAGTACATACTGGGTGGAAAGCCATTTAGGTGCAGGGGATAATTTTCGTTAAGATTTATAGTAGTCAAAACAGCCTTGGTGGCTTTAATGAACGTGTCGATCTTCCTTTTTGGGACGACAACCGTTGTGGTATGTAAGAATTTACTTACGACATGCCAAGCATCTGCTATCTTCGTTGTGATTATAATGATTTCCTCTGACATAGCATGGTTGATACCAGCTAATAACGTATTGGAGAAGGACAGAGATTAGACAAAGAAGTTTGGAATGCCTTCGTAAACGGCCAAGATTGTTTTTTTTTATTATTTTGTATTAATGTCCTATTTTTTCAAATTTTTTTGTTTTAATCCCACACATTACTGGCCGGTATCAATCGTCCTATGTCGGAGAGAAATCATTATACTCACAACGACGATAGCAGATGTTTGGCATGTCTTAGGTAAATTCTTATATATCACGAAACATGTACCAATAAAAGAAGTTCGACATGTTCATGAAGATTACAGACGAAATTTTTCCTATCCACCTGAAGGGTTTGCCCACCCTGTATACTATAACATAAAGTTTTCTGTTAATTTGTTACTCGAAAACGCATCCAAAGCCGCCTGGACCGTTTTACATCTTCAGTGCGGCCCTGCTTTACATTTAAGTGAGGCTGGATATTTACTCAGAATTTTAAACTGCTGCTTCAATAATGTTATACAACTCATCATTATAGTATCGCCGATGCAATGGGCTAAATTCATGATGTAAAAACAGAAACTCTGCCATATCCAGATCAATTCGTATAATGGTGAGTCGAGAACCTCAAAAGGATACCATGCAGTCATCAGTAGTGCTCTGGATTTGAAACAAAAATTTTTATACTATATAAGAATTCGATAATTATCACCTTTCTGGCGCTAGAAATGTGGAAATAGCATAATTAGCAACGAAAAACGACAAATACGAGATCCACATTAATCCGAAAAGTTCTGATAATCGTACAGATCTCTGTATAGTTAATTCTTCAATCGGATTCTCAGTTTTCTCAATGATATTTTGAAGTTTTTCAATCATACCGTACAGCTTCTTCTGTTTCCAATTCATATACAGTGCAAATATTGGACCAGTTACGTAAAACACTGAAATTATAAACAAATACATTTTTTTTTTAAATAAAGTGATATGGCTACGAATACTTATATCTCTCAAGAAATTCGTATCTTTCAACAACGCCGGCCTCTGTGCAATATAAATACCATTTTGAATGAATGTTATAATTATGCTTAATGTAACAAAAATTTTATAAAATAGAAAAACTTTTCGTTTTGCAGGATTTTCCTTATTTGTATCATAAACCGCACAAATTCGCAAATGAAGTAATAATTTCTTTAAGTATTTCACTTGTGTCATGATTGCCAGTTTCAAGAGTTCTGTGTAATCGGTTTGGTTAAAGAGAAGTCGATAATTTGATTCAAATCCATTTCAAAACTGCTAATAATTGGATGTAACAAATGTTAACGTTCACATGGTTTAATATATATGTTAATTTGTTCTAATCGATTGATTTCAAATGCTTATAGTCAATCTATTCCGGTTTAGTCTATTCGATTAACATTGTTCCTAAGAAAAATCTTTTTAGAATCAGTATATAGTTTTTAAAGATAGATTTTTGAATAAAAAATATAGTTTCATGTGATTCTTTAAAGTATCTAAAAGTTGTGTAGGACAAGAGAAAACAGACTGACTGTAAAATCAAAATCCATCGTTTATTGAACAGTTAGCAACATTTTAAAGGATTATTGTAGGTGGTTATTTTGTCGCAATCCAACGTTATTCGATTATTCAAAAGCTCTATTGAAGCGCAATTATCGGAGATTAATGAATATTTCAATCGTTATTTCTACTGTTTCGATTGCGTTATAGATCGTTTTTTCCTCCTATTTATTGAAACAATCTTAAAAACGGCTTGTATGTGGATAAAATGTGAACAGAATGAGCTCCTTAGAGGTCGATCACGAGGAGAACTTCGATTAGCGATCGATTAAAAGTAGAAGATGAAGAACAGTCAATAAAACAATAATAGAAATAGTAAAATGAGTTATGAGTTTCACAATTTTTAAGGGATAAGTAGGGTTCATATATCCACCTGTGTGCCTAGATCAGATGCCAAGCTTTTATATAGTTTTATAATTCAAGACTTTCAGGAATGACCGAGCAAATGGATTGATTCTGCAATTTTTTTGTAAATTTGACGCCGTTCTTTGTAGGATCTGGCTGATAGAGATGCTAATTTGCTATGAAATAGGTTTTCAGAAAAATGGTTTTCTTTTGAAGTGCAAAAACAAGCTGAAATAGACTGACTGTAAGAGTAAAATTTATTGTTTATTGAACAGTTTTGAATGATTTTTGCATGCGGTTATTTTGTCACAATCGAACGTTATTCTATTATCGAAAAAATGACTGCTTTGTCTAGATGAGTTTTTTTTTAGTCTTGGGGTATTAGACAAAGAATAAATAAAAAATGTCGTATCAATCAATAACATAACCCTTTACTTTCAGTGTGTAGGGCAATTTCTAAATGATAAGTAGGGTTGAATTTATCCATATATGTGCCTCAATCAGATGTCAAGCCTTTATGATTTTATAATACAAGACTAAAATGATTTTCAGGATTGAAATAGGTTGAATTTGACGCCGATCTTTATAGGCGTCGGATCTGTGCTTTGAAATAAAATGCTACAACAAAGTCGGATCGATCAAATACGGTCCAAATACAGCTTTAGGTTGCAAGCTTGCTGCAATTTTCCATGCTTTCAATAGAGTTAAAAAGTCACTTTCACTTGAAACGCAAAAACCGTGGACCCTTATATCTTTCAGTTCTTCAGAAATGATTATTATTAGATATTTGCTAAATTAAAAGTGCCTCCGGAGCTGATTATAGTTGCCTGTAAAACCTCTCATGTAACATTCTGTAACAGGTGACCTGAAAATATTTAACAGTTTTTTTATTAACCAAATTCAATATTTTTCAAATCGAGCAAACTTCAACAAGATCTAGATTCTAACAAAGCTGAAACTGCTGAGAAAAGAAAACAGGATTCAGCAAGAAAATTGCGTAACTTTTTGCTTCAATAATCTTCAAATGGAAAAGTTGAAGGCGGCAGAGCTGCTTTCTTATTTGCCGAATTTGGATATAAAAACGAATATCTTGTCGTACTAAACACAAACTTTTTTCAACGAAGCTGCAAAGACACTTTCATCTTTCAAAAGTTGCAATACAGAAATGGTGGAGATTTATAAACATCGGCCGTTTGGTTTTTCATTTTTATTACAAAATCAATAAATTTAACCAAATCAGAATTATGATCTACAGTCTTACAGTTCTCAAATAATCAAAAAGCGATGATCATGGAAATTGTAAATTCAAAGCGCTTACACAAGCTTGTAATTCATGTGATCGGCAATCTCTTCCAACTAATACAAAATAATCGTTGACTGATAATGATGAACCAACCGTATCGCTACCATTCCTCACCGTGCCAGTCTAATTTTATTTATAAACAAACAATAAATTGAATTTATCCAACAAAAAAAGACACAAAACTATTACCATTAATGGTAGATCTAATAATTCTGATAGGTCCTCAATTTCTTCTTTTGTTGTTCTCGAATGTACTAATCCTCCATAATTATTGAAAATACTATACGAACCAACTAACATTTCCTTACCAATTTTACTACGAAACACTTCCACATTTAATGTATCACGAATAATATCTTCAGTTGCCTAAAAATTGTATTTTTAATTAGTTTTTATCTGTTATTAGTTAATGATTAATAATATACTTTATCGATATCTTCATGAATTAAGGCAATTCTGTCATTACAAACTACGACATTTCCTAGAGCTGATAGTCGTTCTTCTACACAACTAATTTTCACCGCATCCGGCAGATTATTGCGTAAATTATTCAATTCTAAATCGGTTATTTTATCAGGTACAACAAGACCGTATTTGTTACCGACACATAATCGCCCAACAATCCGACAACCAGCTATTTCAGTAGGAATAACAGGTACGTTTAAATTTATTCGATCATAAGTTGAACGTCTCCCTGTTGTTACTAGACAATAACTGTTTGTTAATTTTAAATAAGCACCGATTTCATTATTATTTTCAAAATCAATCGTTAACATTCCACCTATTCCACGTCTATTAAAATATGGTCGACCCAATACTCTAAGTTTTGCTTCATGAAGTCTACAAAGGGGTTTCGTTGTTTTGAATGTAAGTCTGTCAACGTACCAATATTCTTCAATTAAATGTTTGCTCGATACATCCGTACAGGGACATTTCCACTCCATGATTTTCTTTTTTATAAATAGATTGAACAAATAAAAGAAAATGATACAACACTACACTTATAGCAGCAAATTCAAACGATTTCGATATTGGTTAATGCTCTGAATTTATACGTTGAGCAACTGTGTAGGAACGCCTACATTATTAGAATTTTTTCGGGGTCACGAACACAACAGTTGCGTAAATTGTGCAATATTGTACTGTTTATTTGCTTTTAAACAGTGCCACACATTTGCTTGATCACTGATCAATGATCAATTATTTGAATTATCGATTTGACTAAACCGCTTTCTAATGGACTACTACGCCTCGTGAATATTTGTAAAATTACGGTATCCAGAAGAAATCTGTTGACTCTCGTATCTTTAAAAAGCCTTTCCTCGAGTCTATTATACTTTGGAATCGGTGGCGGTCGCGGATTTAGCATGCCTAAGAAACGGTTGTTGATACACTCGCTTTTGGGGTGTACCACAAAGCTAAGGCCCTTATTTTTATAAAAGTCGAACGACTCAAGCAAAACTGTCTGTGAAGATAGTTAAAAGACTTAATTAATGATTCGCGGCTATTTCCGCCATTAATTATCCGTTACGATTTCTATAGGGTAGAAGGGTGCAAAACGGGGAAGGGGTGGCAAAATGAGGTACCCCAAAAATTCAGTCAAAAAAATTTGTCTTCTTTAAATGTCTCTTAAATACTCAACAGCAGATTCTAACATTATTTTACGTTATCTTATGTGATAAAATAAATTTCGAAAAATTTTAATTTTTTTTTTTTAAATTTAATATTTTCTATTTACAATAATCTCAATTAAATTCAATATCTTCGTCTGAGACATGAGTCGTGAGCCCGTTTTTTAAATTTTAACTTAATTTTATTATAAAAAAAATATCTTACTTTTTGTCCGCAGTAAAAAATTTATGACAGCCGAAAATTTGATTTATCTATTTACCATTTTAAAAAAGGAAGATTCAGCATATTTAAACCCCTGAAAGCTAAATATTTTCTTAAGAACCCCGTTTTGCCCCCTCTACCCTATAATTTTTGACTAGTAATTTTTCCTCCACCTGCCAGCAATTATAATTACATCGTCTTTAATTAAAACCGTTCAAATATTACACTTATTGTTAATCTGTACGATTAACATCGTACAAAACCTTTTAGAGTCGGTATATTGTCTTTAAAAGTAGATTTTTGAATAAAAAAATCAGTATCTAAAAGGAGGGCAGGGCAAGCGAAAATAGACTGACTGTAGAAACAAAGTTGATTGTTTATTGAACAGTAAGCAACGTTTTAAAGGATTATTGGAGGTGATTATTTTGTCGCAATCCAACGTTATTCGATTATTCAAAAGCTCTATTGAAGCGCAATTATCGGAGATTAATGAATATTTCAATCGTTATTTCTACTGTTTCGATTGCGTTATAGATCGTTTTTTTTCTCCTACTTATTAAAACAATCTTAAAAACGGCTTGTATGTGGATAAAATGTGAACAGAATGAGCTCCTTAGAGGTCGATCACGAGGAGAACTTCGATTAGCGATCGATTAAAAGTAGAAGATGAAGAACAGTCAATAAAACAATAATAGAAATAGTAAAATGAGTTATGAGTTTCACAATTTTTAAGGGATAAGTAGGGTTCATATATCCACCTGTGTGCCTAGATCAGATGCCAAGCGTTTATATAGTTTTATAATTCAAGACTTTCAGGAATGACCGAGCAAATGGATTGATTCTGCAATTTTTTTGTAAATTTGACGCCGTTCTTTGTAGGATCTGGCTGATAGAGATGCTAATTTGCTATGAAATAGGTTTTCAGAAAAATGGTTTTCTTTTGAAGTGCAAAAACAAGCTGAAATAGACTGACTGTAAGAGTAAAATTTATTGTTTATTGAACAGTTTTGAATGATTTTTGCATGCGGTTATTTTGTCACAATCGAACGTTATTCTATTATCGAAAAAATGACTGCTTCGTCTAGATGAGTTTTTTTTTAGTCTTGGGGTATTAGACAAAGAATAAATCAAAAATGTCGTATCAATCAATAACATAACCCTTTACTTTCAGTGTGTAGGGCAATTTCTAAATGATAAGTAGGGTTGAATTTATCCATATATGAGCCTCAATCAGATGTCAAGCTTTTATGATTTTATAATAAAAGACTAAAATGATTTTCAGGATTGAAATAGGTTGAATTTGACGCCGATCTTTATAGGCGTCGGATCTGTGCTTTGAAATAAAATGCTACAACAAAGTCGGATCGATCAAATACGGTCCAAATACAGCTTTAGGTTGCAAGCTTGCTGCAATTTTCCATGCTTTCAATAGAGTTAAAAAGTCACTTTCACTTGAAACGCAAAAACCGTGGACCCTTATATCTTTCAGTTCTTCAGAAATGATTATTATTAGATATTTGCTAAATTAAAAGTGCCTCCGGAGCTGATTATAGTTGCCTGTAAAACCTCTCATGTAACATTCTGTAACAGGTGACCTGAAAATATTTAACAGTTTTTTTATTAACCAAATTCAATATTTTTCAAATCGAGCAAACTTCAACAAGATCTAGATTCTAACAAAGTTGAAACTACTGAGAAAAAAACAGGATTCAGCAAGAAAAATGCGTAACTTTTTGCTTCAATAGTCTTCAAATAGAAAAATTGAAGGCGGCAGAGCTGTTTTCTTATTTTGGATATAAAAACGAATAAATTGTCGTACTAAACACAAATTTGAAAATTTGCTACAATCTTATCAAGTTTTCAACAAAGCTACAAAGACACTTTCATCTTTCAAAAATCGTAATACACAGACGGTGGAGATTTATAAAGATCGGCCGTTTGGTTTTTCATTTTTATTATAAATAAAATAAATAAATTTAAGAAAATCAGAATTCTTATCCAAAGTTTAGTAGAAAAATTGACAGTCTTACAGTTCTCAAATGATCAAAAGACGATGATCACAAATCTTGTAAATTCAAAGCACTTTCACAAGCTTGTAATTCATGTGGTCGGCAATCTTTTCCAACTAATCCAAAATAATCGTTGACTGATAATGATGAACCAACCGTATCGCTACCACTCCTCACCGTGCCAGCCTTATTTTATTTATAAACAAACAATAAATTTAATTTATCCAACAAAAAAAGACACAAAACTATTACCATTAATGGTAGATCTAATAATTGTGATAGGTCCTCCATTTCCTCTTTTGTTGTTTTCGAATGTACTAATCCTCCATAATTATTGAAAATACTATACGAACCAACTAACACTTCTTTACCAATTTTACTACGAAACACTTCCACATTTAATGTATCACGAATAATATCTTCAGTTGCCTAAAAATTGTATTTTTAATTAGTTTTTATCTGTTATTAGTTAATGATTAATACTATACTTTATCGATATCTTCATGAATTAAGGCAATTCTGTCATTACAAACTACGACATTTCCTAGAGCTGATAGTCGTTCTTCTACACAACTAATTTTCACCGCATCCGGTAGATTATTGCGTAAATTATTTAATTCTAAATCGGTTATTTTATCAGGTACAACAAGACCGTATTTGTTACCGACACATAATCGCCCAACAATCCGACAACCAGCTATTTCAGTAGGAATAACAGGTACTTTTAAATTTATTCGATCAAAAGTTGAATGTCTCCCTGTAGTTACTAAACAATAACTGTTTGTTAATTTTAAATAACCACCGATTTCATTATTATTTTCAAAATCAATCAATAACATTCCACCTCGATGTCGTCTATTATAATATTGTCGATTGAAGAATTGCGTTTTTGCATTATGAAGTGTACAATAGAATTTCGATGTTTTGAATGTAAGTCGACCAACGTACCGATATTCGAAACTTTCTTCAATTAAATATGTGGTCGATAAACAGGAACATTTCGCATCCATGATTTTCTTTTTTAAAAATAGATTGAATAAATAAAAGAAAAAGATACAACACAACACTTATAGCAACAAATTCAAACTATTTCGAAATCGATTAATGTTCTGAATTTATACGTTGAACAACTGTGTAGGAAAACCCACATTATTAGAATTTTTTCGGGGTCACGAACACAACACTTGCGTAAATTGTGCAATATTATGGTGTTTATTTACTTTTAAACAGTGCCTCACATTTGCTTGATCAGTTATCGATTTGATTGAACAGCTTTCTAATGGACAACTACGTCTCGTGAATATTTGTAAAATTACGGTATCCAGAAGAAATCTGTTGACTCTCGTATCTTTAAAAAGCCTTTCCTCGAGTCTATTATACTTTGGAATCGATGGCGGTCGCGGATTTAGCATGCCTAAGAAACGGTTGTTGATACACTCGCTTTTGGGGTGTACCACAAAGCTAAGGCCCTTATTTTTATAAAAGTCGAACGACTCAAGCAAAACAGTCTGTGAAGATAGTTAAAAGACTTAATTAATGATTCGCGGCTATTTCCGCCATTAATTATCCGTTACGATTTCTATAGGGTAGAAGGGTGCAAAACGGGGAAGGGGTGGCAAAATGAGGTACCCCAAAAATTCAGTCAAAAAAATTTGTCTTCTTTAAATGTCTCTTAAATGCTCAACAGCAGATTCTAACATTATTTTACGTTATCTTATGTGATAAAATAAATTTCGAAAAATTTTAATTTTTTTTTTTAAATTTAATATTTTCTAATTACAATAATCTCAATTAAATTCAATATCTTCGTCTGAGACATGAGTCGTGAGCCCGTTTTTTAAATTTTAACTTAATTTTATTATAAAAAAAATATCTTACTTTTTGTCCGCAGAAAAAAAATTAAGGCAGCCGAGTTAATAATTGATATACACATCGTCGTAATTCGACTTTATTCGTGCAAAAAAGTATTCGATACTGGAATCGAATGACTTAACAATTTACTACTGCTACTAACTACATCGATTCTTTATATTCGATTCTGTATTATGTGTATCTCTACTGATCGTTTGACATCGATTCCATTCGGGCGACAAAAAGTATTCGATACAGGAATATATCCGATTCCTTAAGAATGGAAAAGGTCGATTCTTTGTATCTACCCGATTCTGTCCATCACTAATCGGTTCCATTCAGGCGACAAAAAGTATTCGATACTGGAATATCCGATTCTTTTAAGAATCGAATACATTCGATTCTTTTGAGAATCGAATACTTCGATTCTTTGTACCCGATTCTGCCCATCACTAATTTCCACTGTTTCGATTGCGTTATAGATCGTTTTTTTCTCCTATTTATTGAAAAAATCTAAAAAACGGCTTGTATGTGGATAAAATGTGAATAGAATGAGCTTCTTAGAGGTCGATCACGAGGAGAACTTCGATTAGCGATCGATTAAAAGTAGAAGATGAAGAAAAGTCAATAAAACAATAATAGAAATAGTAAAACAATTGCTTGATTATGAGTTTCACTGTTTAGGACATTTTTTAAAGGATAAGAAGGGTTCATATATCTACCTGTGTGCCTATATCACATGCCAAGCTTTTATATAGTTTTATAATTCAAGGATTTCAGGAATGACCGAGCAAGTGAATTGATTCTACAATTTTTTTGTAAATTTGACGCCCTTCTTTGTAGGATCTGGCTGATAGAGATGCTAATTTGCTTTGAAATAGGTTTTCAGAAAAATTGCTACCTTTTGAAATGCAAAAACAAAGATTGTATCAAAAGTGTACCAAACTCAGGGTGGCAAGCTAAAATAGACTGACTGTAAGAGTAAAATTCATTGTTTATTGAACAGTTTTGAATGATTTTTGCATGCGGTTATTTTGTCTCAATCAAACGTTATTCTATTATCGAAAAATTCAGATTCTTTGCACTGCAATTGTCGAAGATTAAGAACTATTTCAAGCAATATTTCTACTGATGCTGTAACGCTATACATTTTCTTTATTCGTATTTATTGAAATAATCCAAAAAACGGCTCGTAGGTTTAGCAAAAAGTGTCAGTGCAGCTCTCCAGTGGACGATAAGAGTTTCTTGGAGGTCGATCAAAAGGAAAATAGCAATTAGCGGTCGATCAAACGATACGGAAGAAAAGAAAAGGGTAATACGACAATAATAGTAATAGAGTAAAAATGACTGCTTCGTTTAGATGAGTTTTTTTTTTGGTCTTGGAGTATTTTCAGCGGGTGATCCATGTATTAGACAAAGAATAAATCAAAAATGTCGTATCAATCAATAACATAACCCTTTACTTTCAGTGTATAGGACAATTTCTAAAGGATAAATAGGGTTGAATTTATCCATATATGTGCCTCAATCAGATGTCAAGTCTTTATGATTTTATAATTCAAGACTAAAATGATTTTCAGGATTGAGCGAAAAAGTATCAATTCTTCAATCTCCTTATAAATAAGAAGCTGTTGAAATAGGTTGAATTTGACGCCGATCTTTATAGGCGTCGGACCTGTGCTTTGAAATAAAATGCCACAACAAAGTCGGATCGATCAAATGGGGTCCAAATACAGCTTTAGGTTGCAAGCTTGCTGCAATTTGCCATGCTTTCAATAGAGTTAAAAAGTCACTTTCACTTGAAACGCAAAAACCGTGGACCCTTATATCTTTCAGTTCTTCAGAAATTATTATTATTAGATCAAGTTTTCAACAAAGCTACAATGGCACTTTCATCTTTCAAAAATCGTAATACACAGACGGTGGAGATTTATAAAGATCGGCCGTTTGGTTTTTCATTTTTATTATAAATAAAATAAATAAATTTAAGAAAATCAGAATTCTTATCCAAAGTTTAGTAGAAAAATTGACAGTCTTACAGTTCTCAAATGATCAAAAGACGATGATCACAAATCTTGTAAATTCAAAGCACTTTCACAAGCTTGTAATTCATGTGGTCGGCAATCTTTTCCAACTAATCCAAAATAATCGTTGACTGATAATGATGAACCAACCGTATCGCTACCACTCCTCACCGTGCCAGCCTTATTTTATTTATAAACAAACAATAAATTTAATTTATCCAACAAAAAAAGACACAAAACTATTACCATTAATGGTAGATCTAATAATTCTGATAGGTCCTCCATTTCCTCTTTTGTTGTTTTCGAATGTACTAATCCCCCATAATTATTGAAAATACTATACGAACCAACTAACACTTCTTTACCAATTTTACTACGAAACACTTCCACATTTAATGTATCACGAATAATATCTTCAGTTGCCTAAAAATTGTATTTTTAATTAGTTTTTATCTATTATTAGTTAATGATTAATACTATACTTTATCGATATCTTCATGAATTAAGGCAATTCTGTCATTACAAACTACGACATTTCCTAGAGCTGATAGTCGTTCTTCTACACAACTAATTTTCACCGCATCCGGCAGATTATTGCGTAAATTATTCAATTCTAAATCGGTTATTTTATCAGGTACAACAAGACCGTATTTGTTACCGACACATAATCGCCCAACAATCCGACAACCAGCTATTTCAGTAGGAATAACAGGTACTTGTAGATTAATTCGATCAAAACTTGAATGTCTCCCGGTAGTTACTAAACAATAACTGTTTGTTAATTTTAAATAACCACCGATTTCATAATTATTTTCAAAATCAATCAATAACATTCCACCTCGATGTCGTCTATTATAATATTGTCGATTGAACAATTGCCTTTTTGCATTATGAAGTGTACAATAGAATTTCGATGTTTTGAATGTAACTCGGCCAACGTACCAATATTCGAAACTTTCTTCAATTAAATGTGTGGTCAATACACAGGAACATTTCGCATCCATTTTCTTTTTTTATAAATAGATTGAATAAATAAAAGAAAAAGATACAACACAACACTTATAGCAACAAATTCAAACTATTTCGAAATCGATTAATGTTCTGAATTTATACGTTGAACAACTGTGTAGGAAAACCCACATTATTAGAACTTTTTCGGGGTCACGAACACAACACTGGTGTAAATTGTGCAATATTATGGTGTTTATTTACTTTTAAACAGTGCCTCACATTTGCTTGATCAGTTATCGATTTGATTGAACAGCTTTCTAATGGACAACTACGTCTCGTGAATATTTGTAAAATTATGGCATCCAGAAGAAATCCGTTGACTCTCGTATCCTTAAAAAGCCTTCCCTCGAGTTTATTACACTTTGGAAAAATCGGCGGTGGTCGCGGATTTAGCATGCCTAAGAAACGGTTGTCGATACACTCGCTTTTGGGGGATACCACAAAGCTAAGGCCCTTGTTTTTATAAAAATCGAGCGACTAAAGCAGAACTATCTGTGAAGGTAGTTAAAAAATTTAGTTTATGATTCTCGGCTATTTCTGCCATAAATTATCCGTTACGATTTCTATATAATTTTTGACCAGTAATTTTTCCTCCACATGCCTGCAATTTTCATAAAAAGTAATTATAATTATCGCCTTTAATTAAAACCGTTCAAATCCTCCATTTAGTGTCAATAATAATGCGAAAGAAAACAATCAATTCGTATCACAAACTCCTATGTTTTATCTAATTTCTTAAATTTGATCCGAGATTGTGAAAAACGTTTGTTTATATCTCACTTATCAAGGAGAACGCAAACTCAAGGCAAATTTTAGACTTTCAACTGTAGAAACCTCATTTTACTGGCCCATTGAATAAACAGTTTGCTAATCTTCATTTTTTCTGACAAATTATAACTACGCCAATGGTGCATTTTGGGCGTTGTAAATTTTGCCAAATAACCTCCAATCCACCCTTTACTTACTTCTAAAGGGCGGATATCTGCTCCAAGTTGGAGCAAGGCAAATTCTAGTCTCCTGATAAATTCGTATAGAGCGTATGGGCAAAAGCTGTTATACTTGTGTATTCAAGATTTTCTTGTGTAACGTTTCTCTATGCAAATAAAGTCCGAACTACCCCGCACATAGAGAAGCAGTGGACCACTTGAACTGCTACCGTGACGTCGCTACGTTACGGCGAAAAAACAGGTGCCTAGTTGTAACGTATTTCTATGAATTTCTGATCGCTCTCTCTCATTCTTTAAAACACGGTTCGTCAGCGGCAACAAGCTCATGTTTCTGCCATAGAAAATTTTTAAAAAACAACAATTTTTGACAAAAATAAATAAAAAAAAACTTTAAAATTACGAACACATTTTTTTTATTTGTTCTACATGTATTTTCTTATAACTTTATGTAAATACATGCATTAAAATTAAACTACGCCAATGGTGCATTTCGAGCATTGTAATTCGACTCAAATGACCTTCAATCCTCCCTTTACTTATTTCACTTGTCGCTTATACCTAAAAAATATGCAATTTTCGTTTACCTATACGCTAAAAACTCATAAAACTACCTCAAGTACGTTTGTGTAGGTGTGACCAAAGCGAAGACAAAAGCAGCAATTAGATAATGCGTTCATAAATTATTCGAAGGAGATAAGGGGGAAGTATTAAGTCTACTCACCCTCATAATTTAATTTTAAGTATACTGTCGATCGTATTTCGAACTGCTGATGATTGTTGGCTATTTCTCCCAGACTCATTCATTTGCTCAAAACGTGCCAACTAGATACCACAAGAATTCATTTTGATTTTGATTTGATTTTTGGACAATATTTTTTGCTAAATTCAATAGATAAGATCAATTAGATAGATTTTTACAGGTACGTTTCAGCAAATCTCGTTAAAGCGATATCGTACTAAAAATTAGATTTTTATTGAATAAATAATTTATTATCAAAAACATGATAATAAGTAATTATACCTAATTACATTATCTTTCAAAAGTCTCTAAATAAATCTTTTTTATTTGCTTTTTATTACTATGATTCAGGGCCGGACTGACGGGGCTAGTCCCGATCGGTCGGTGTCTTATAAAATTAATTTTATAGTGAAATTTGATGTAAACTATTGGTAACACTGTTTCAGATGCACTACATACAGGGTATAAAAACCATTTAGGTGCACAGTAGATAATCCACAGCTTTATTATCGATATTAAACACATATCCTGAAACGGATTCTTGTGTTTTTTCAAAAACTGTGTAAATATTGCAGTTCGTGTCAGTAATAAAGTAAAAAAAAAGCAACTTTTTATACATTAAAATTTGAATTGTATGTGTAAATAATTGTGTTTCTATTGTAGTAGGTACTATTTAATTCAAACTTTATAACGCTGCTGTTTGTTCTTATTGAACTTTGTATTGGTAAACAACAAAATTTCCATAAACATCTTTTCTATTTTTGTAAAATCGATTAATTACAAAAATGTTCAATAAAACAAGAGCGTTATCAAATACACTCAAATATATTCACCAACGGAATCTCATCGAATCTAGACGAAATATTCGAAATCTTTCGAGTTACGTTATCAAATCGCATTTGGATGACATTATAATACCGAATATAACAATACCCGAATTGATTCAATCGAAATTGGAGAAATTCAGCAACTTAACAGCTACCGTAAGTGATGTAATTATTAATTATAATTAGTAGAATAAATAATTATTTTGAAGGAATGCGCTATTACTGGTAGAAAGTTAACTTACTATGAATTACATAAAAAATCAACGAATTTAGCAAAATCATTACGGAAAAAATTGCACTTACAAGAAGACGATGTGATTGCTGCACTTTTACCAAATATACCCGAATATCCAGTTGTTATACTTGGAGCATTAGAGGCGGGATTGATTCTGACAACGATAAATCCTGTTTATACAGTTCGTAAGTTAAAGCCAATTCTTCCACAATTGCACGTATTATATTTGCAAACGTTTGCGTTAAGCTACGCACTCACCAGCAGCGTCTTCGTAAACAAGGCGTTCACACCAAACACACATGCACACTTGATGTGAACTACATCCACCAATATTAGTTTATAAATGCACAATTTCGTGAGTACTTAGCTTAAAGGAATTTCGAGAAATCTTTTGGAAATTGAATTTGAGCTGCAAATTAGCTAGTTTTAGCGTCTTAAAACCTTTCTCACAAATTTCAGAGGAGATCACCCGACAATTGAAGGACTCATCAGCCAGAGTTCTAATTACTTTGGCAGATTTCTGGCAAACTGCCAAATCATCTGAGAAATTATTAGAGAAAGATTTGCCAATTTTAATAATCAAAACAAAGGTAAATTGAAAAGCTTGCTCATTTGATAATATTTATCTTTATTCGTAATTACACAACAATAATTGCTTTTTTATGTTTGTTTTTTAATTAGAAAGATGAATCATTACCTAGAGGAGCAATTGATTTCAATGAATTCACTGATAATATTGATTATCCAAATGTACAACGGCGAAAACCAACAGATATTGCTATTTTACCGTATTCGAGTGGAACCACCGGTTTACCGAAAGGTGTGGAATTAACACATCGCAATATTGTGGCGAATATTTGCCAAAATACAGAATCGGATTTAAATATTATACAGGAGGCTAATGGTTCTCATCAAAGTGTGATCCCATCGATTCTACCAATTTTCCATATTTTCGGCTTATCGATTTGTACACTATGCGGATTATATAACGGTGTCAAATCGGTAATGCTACCGAGATTCATGCCTGAACTGTATGTGGATGTTATAAAGAACCATCAAGTGGATGTCTTGATGGTTGTACCACCACTCGGTAGATCGCATCGATTTTCATAATTTCATTTCTATTAATAATCGACAATTTCACAGTTTTATTCCTAACAAATCATCCGTCCGTTAAAAGGGAGCATTTGCAAAGTATTCGAACAGTACTATCTGGAGCGGCACCGCTCGGAGCTCTCGATGAGCACAAATTCGTCGATAAAGTCGGCAGTAATGTTAGCATCGTTCAAGGGTACGGTTTAACAGAAGCTTCACCATCAGTAACTTCATCATCTGTAAAACAAATCAAACAATCAACAAAAGGTGATGTTGGCCAGCCTTTGGCGAATACATCTATTAAAATCATCAATCCCGAAACGTACGAGGAACTTGGTCCAAATACGCCCGGCGAATTACTCGTCAAAGGTCCACAAGTCATGAAAGGTTACCACAATAAACCCGAGGCAAATCAGGAAGTTTTCCTTAACGGTTGGTTACGCACCGGTGATATGGCTTATTATACCGATGATCGGACTGTCTTTATCACTGATCGTTTGAAGGAACTGATTAAAGTGAGAGGTTTCCAAGTACCACCAGCAGAATTAGAGGAGATTATACGGCATTATCCGAATGTTGTTGATGCTGCCGTTATCGGTGTACCACATCCTATCGATGGTGAAGTACCTAGAGCTTATATTGTTGTTGACGATCGAACGAAAATTGATGTGGGAAAATTAAAGGAATTTGTCGATAATAGAGTTGCTAAATATAAACAATTGAATGGTGGTGTTGTTGTTATTGATAGTATACCGAAGAATCCGTCCGGAAAAATTCTACGGCGACAATTGAAGTTACAACACGAACAGGAAAAACCTGAATAATTGCATTTATTTTTTTGCCATTTTTAAACTGCAAATAAATTGTTATCAAGCACCTATTTTCCTCTCACAATTACTATAAAAGCGGACTTTTAACCTGGGGAAAAACAACGAGGCGCAAGCAAGGTCATCGCTAGGCGCGGTCTAAGTAATTATGACACCAAGGCAATTCTCATTTGCGCCTTTTTTATTCATTTTTTTACTCATTGTAAAAACGTAAATCGAAGGAAACGCGTCTTCCAAATTGTCCCAAGTCGGTTAATCTTTGATTGTTCATTTTTCAAAAAGGTGCACTTTAGGTTGAATTATTTTGGAATGGACATTGAACTTTCATCATTTCGTATCAGTCAACATTGCACTTAGTCGCGTTATCTTACTGATAAACGTGAATGATTACTCTTATCAACAGAATAGTTCATTTATCTAAGATGCAAATGCAATTGGTTGACTAAAAATTTAACATTCAATAAAAACAAAAACACAATCGAGAGTAATAGTTAAAAAAACGGAAATAGCTCGTTGAACAATGGTCAATAGCTTTTATCGTATCAACTGGTAACGGGAATGTGTAAACTCGTTTATTATCCTTATCTACAATTGCTACGAATATAAAAAGTCTGTCAGAATTCGAACCTAGGCCTCTTTCTTTTCTCAAAAAACGTAAAAATTCAGACCCATTTCAAATTCAGTTTTTGCTTTTTCTCCTTTGTTTATTAGCAGAGTTGAATGAAATTTGGGTCAATCCGAGACAACCATGTGCCTAAAGTCTGCATGAATTCCTTTTTCTAAGATCCCTTTCTATTATTTAATAAACTGAAGAAACGTTTTTTGGCTCTAAGTAGAGACGATCAGTCAAAATAGATCAGTTACAAACCTTATTTGGGCCTGGATTACAGCTTCTTAAGCCTTTTCGTTAACTGAACCCATTTTTATAGTGATATCTGTGCATTTTTAAGTCGAATACAAATATTCGAAGGCCTTTATGGACGCCCAAAAGTTCCGCAGTTTCATATGGTCAAACGAGAGAGAAAAGGCCACTTTTGCACTCTTAAGCTAGCCCTCGGTTTTGCTATCAATCCCTACTTTGTGATTCGGTACAAAAATATATTTTGTTCAATTGATGTTTTTCTTTCTTGAACGTACGAATTTGTGGGGTCGATAAAAGTCTTCGAACATTTACATGAAGCGAAAATTCTTAGCCAATAGATTTTACTCTTAAAGCGATCTTCGGGATAAATTCTAAGTTTTCAACAAAGTGCACCAATGGCTTTATATTTTGGATTCTAAATTTATATTTTATAGAAGATAATATGTGTTTAATGTCTGCACGAATTTCCTTTTCCAAGATTAGTATCGGTTTTCAAGCAGACTTGATGAACGGAAAGAGAAAAAAATAAATACATGCGGACATTCTACATGTTGTCCTTTATAATTCTGATAAATTTCATTCGATTCTGTTGATTAGTAAAAGAGAAAACCAAAAAAAAGTGATGCAAATTGGGTCAATTATCAACTTTTCACGGATTATTCGGAAAAACTAAACAATTCTTCTCAGGATTTTGTAGTTCATTAATATTATAAGTGAAAATCAAAAAGAAACTTAAAATTTTGAACCTTTAAAAAACAATAAAACCTGATCGTTGCGCACGTTAAGGCTGTTCTATCGCCCTACGGAAACAGTTTTTACAATTTTACTAAGCCAAATGAAATTATATTGATTTGATATTTTCAGGTGACATTCGTAATGCAAAAATACATTGAGTTACAGCGCCCGTTTGCAAAAAAGCCCATCAGCGGCTCTAAAAATTAAAAAAAAAGGACATGGAATTTTTTTGTTTTACTTGTTTTTTAAATTTTGGCTCTGCTACTCAATAGACTATGTTTTTTTTATGTGGATCAGCGTTTCTTATAAACAAAAATTATGTAAATTAACACTAACAAATTGTAAAAAAATTTTGCTTTTTTCCCGTGATTTTACAGAAATTTCTAAGTGAAACGTGATATATGAAGTGGGACTCCTAAAGCAATAAACGTCTAGCGGATAATAAAGGGCACTCCTACCCATATTACCTATATTATAAAAAATGTCGTAATACTGATTCTAAACAAAGTGCTGGACTTTTGTGTTTATGTTTTGAAGATTTATGACCTTTCCGGTTGTTAGTATGAACCAATAACTTACACATTGGGGAAAGTAGAATAGTTTACAGTGCAACGCCCACAATAAAGCAGAATTTTTCTTGAGCGATAGAACGGCCTTAACAACGGTAAGTTGTAAAGTACAACAGACTGGGACGGCCGGTTTTTTTCATTTAATGAATGTCAAAGTACTGCCAACAAAAAGCATTAAAAAAGTGCGACCCCTAACAACCGCTTACCCGAATCATGTAACTGCCTTAAATATTTTCTAAAGCCCTGTAGAGAAAAAAAATTGGATTCTCTATAAACAAATGGTTGATTGACGGAAATTTGTGTTGTGCCATTTATTCTTTAAACGCAATTGCGCACCTTCTAGAGACACCCCTGGACGTATTGCTTTGACAGCACTTTATTGATCCATGAAATGTTCAAGCCCAGGGCTGGCTCAAGCCAATTTATCGACGGCCCTTTATCATCGAATTTAACTTTTTGAATTATCAATAATAGCCAGAATACTCTTAAGAAAATGTTTTTCGGGCCTGAATACATATTCAAATCTTACACTTGAATTTTTCAACGAGCAACCATTTTTGGGTAATTTTCGTAGAGTGCAGAGCCTAATTAAACGCGGGGCCGGGTTCCGGCGAACGCGTTGAACCTGCCTTCCGCCGGCCCTGACTCCAGGCAACTGCCTGTTTTGTTGTGGCCCAATTCAGGCACTCCATTTGATTGTAACAATTCTCCCAAATATTTCCAATAATATTTTAGTAACTAATCGATAGGATCAAAGTATGCAATTCGTTTACAGCACATCGTCTGTGTTATAATGGGAATCTAACTATTTGGGGAGCTGATCGAAGAAAGAGGCTGGGTGTAGCATCTGTGTGTACAGTTCCGAGTCATTGCCATTAAAATTGTGGTCGTTTTGCTTTAAAAATAAAAATAAAAACCTTTTAAATATATCAACAAACAAATTATTGTACATTAACAAAAAGTATAGTGGGGGACAATATATAAAATCCCTGTCCAAATATATCAGCGATAAAATTTTTGTAAGTTTGCTTGTTGTATTTACGTTACCGAACTAATAATGTCGTCGTTTATATTAAGACAATTTACGAGAATTTCAAAAGGAAAATCAACATTTTCCCCAACGAAATTGTTACGATACAATTCAACAACAAATTGTTCAAACATTTTACAATCAGATCTACCCGATATCGTAATACCAAATGTATCAATTGTTGAATATGTGTTGGAGAAATGCGATCGATGGCCCAAACATATCGCTACAGTAAGTAAAACGAAAACAATTTTATGTGTGGGTCTTTTTCTTGATTAAAAATAAATAGAATTGATAGTCATCCACATTAATCGAGTTCATTTATTGTTTGTAAACAAAATTGACGGCAATGTTGGTGATTATAACAATTCAAATAAATTTGTATTTGTTTTATTAGCGTAATTTTTTTGTAAATTCATCGCGTAAACCAATTTAGATAAAAATACAATCGCTAATTCGCGTGTCATTCTTACAAATACTTTTAATTATTCAATTCTACAGTGTTGGTCTTTTATCTAAACGTAATAACTATTCGAATTGGTTTTTATTTAAATAGTGCTTAAATGAAAGGCTACCAGTGTAGTGAGCATAGTGATAGACCTGCCTGACCCGCTTAGATGCCATACCGTCACTGTATAAACACAATGACTAACGAGACAAAATACACCCTACTCATTAAGTGATAAAGCAATCTCGTTCTAGATAATTATTGTTTATTTTTGCTGTGATTATAGTTTTTTTTTTATTTATAAATTATAGGAATGCTGCATAAGTGGCCGGAATTATACATATGACACACTTCGAACAAAAACCATAAATTTGAGTCGATCATTACGTAAGAAATTACAATTACAAAAGAACGATGTTATTGCCGTTCTATTACCAAATTGTCCTGAATTCGCCTTAGTAATATTAGGATGTTTGAAAGCTGGCTTAACGGTGTCCACATTCAATCCAATCTATACGCCAGGTTTTTCAATTAATATTAATATTTTAATAATAACGATAATAATGATTGTTTATAGATGAAGTAAGTCGTCAATTGATTGATTCCGAAGCAAAAGCTATAATAACATTAAATGAAAATACCGATTTGGCAGTAAAAGCGTGCAATTTAGCACAACAACGGATTCCAATCTTATCAATTCGAACAGAAGTGAGTTAATCAGTGTGACGTATTCATTTGTTAATAGTTTGTTTTTAGAATGGTCAAAGTTTAGCGAATGGTATTGTAGATTTTTGGGAATTTACCGAATCGAACAATTATCCAGATCCGGAGCTACCGAATCCTGATGATTTAGCATTTTTACCGTATTCGAGCGGTACAACTGGTCTACCGAAAGGTGTACAATTAACACATCGGAATATTCTGGCGAATATTTGCCAGATTGGTGATTTTGAAGACGATATCTTTGAAGAAGCCACAAGTAATTATTTCAGAAAAATGTTCAATTAGTTGGTCGGGAATCGACCAACTAATTGAACATTTTTCAGATTCCGAGAATTGTGAAAACATTTTTTATTTAGAGGATCATCAAGATGTCCAATTGGCCGTTTTGCCAAAATTCCACATCTACGGTTTGACTGTTACCACGCTTCATCCGCTAGAGAGAGGCTGTAAAACGGTAACAATCCCCAAATTTACGCCAGAGACTTACGTGAATGCGTTAAAGAAGTACAAACCGACCGGTTTATTTGTTGCACCACCGATCGGTACTTTACCATCAATTCAACTCGAATTATTTGTATAAAAAGATTGATTTTTAGTTCTATTCTTGACGGATCATCCGGATATTAAAGCCGACGATTTACGTTCAATTCGTAATGTGGTGAGCGGTGCCGCCCCATTGGGTGCTCTCGACGAGGAGCGTTTCTTACAGAAAACCAATCACAAAACCAACATCCTCCAAGGATATGGATTAACCGAAACTAGTCCGGTTGCATCGATGCTACGTGCCAAATTAAGCCGAATTCCATCGTCTGCTGGCAGTGTAGGTCGACCTGTCGGCTCAACACTCATCAAATTCGTCAAAAGCGACGATCCAAATTCAACACCACTACCAACAAATCAGAGCGGTGAATTATTAGTGAAAGGACCACAAGTGATGAAAGGCTATTTAAAACGACCCGATGAGAATCGTTTAGTATTCACTGAAGATGGTTGGTTGCGTACCGGTGATATTGGTTATTATAATGATGATAATTTGATGTTTATAACGGATCGTTTGAAGGAATTGATTAAGGTGAAGGGTTTCCAAGTACCACCGGCGGAATTAGAGGAGATCATTCGAGATTATCCGGATGTTGCGGATGCGGCTGTTATTGGTGTGCCCCATCAGACACAAGGTGAAGCGCCGCGTGCTTTTATCGTACCGAAATCGGGTAAATCTGTAGATTTGATTAAATTGAACGAATACGTTTCGTTAAAAGTTGCACCATACAAACAATTGAAAGGTGGCATTGAGATCATTAAGGAAATTCCAAAGAATGCTGCTGGTAAAATTCTACGGCGACAATTACGACTGAAATACGAATCAAACAAATGAAACAAAATTTATTATGAATTATTTTATAATCAACGATAATAATTGATTTTTTATTTAAGTACCGATGTTTTTTCTACACCTTGGAAGGCTTGATGTTTCACTAATTCCCTAAAAGCACCCTTTTTAATACCAATCAAATCTTGATATTTACCTTTCTCTACAACACAACCATCTTTTAACACGGCAATTATATCGGCATTTTGTATTGTCGATAGACGATGGGCTATTGTTAACACTGTACGTCCTTGCATAACACGTTCTAAAGCCTCTTGTACTAAACGTTCAGATTGTGCATCTAACGCACTTGTTGCCTCATCTAATAGTAGAACTTTTGGATTCTTAATTAAGGCTCGAGCAATAGCGACACGTTGTTTTTGGCCACCACTCAACATTACACCACGTTCACCAACCATTGTATCGAAACCGTCCGGTAATTGTTGAACGAATTCGTAAACATTCGCCTCTTTTGCTATTCTAATCAATTCATCATCGGCGATTTTATCAGGCTCATCGGCACCGTACAAGATATTGTCGCGTATTGAACACGAAAACAATACCGGCTCCTTTTCAACAATAATAATTATAAAATATTTAATATAGTAAAGGAATTAGCCACAATTACCTGGCTAACAGTGCCGATATGTCGCCGAAACCAGCCAGGATCTAATGTTTTCAGATTATGTCCATCCAAATAGACATCACCATTATTCGGATCGTACAGTCTCAATAATAGTGCACCTAATGTACTTTTACCGGAACCACTAGGTCCAACCACAGCCACCATTTGTCCTGGATTTATTTCTAAATTCAATTTATTAAAAATTTGTACATCTTCTCTTGATGGATAGTTAAAATCAATATCTTTAAATTCGATATGTCCTTCTAATTGTTGCATAGGCACAACACCTCCTAAATAATATTTGAAAAAATATATATGTTTACAATAATCAATAGAATTGATAATATTTACCAATCATTGGAAGATTTGGTTCACGATCAATAATCTCCCATATACGATTAGCGGCGCCTAAAGCTTTATTTAATTCTGAATAGAAACTAGATAAACCACCCAATGATATACCGACATAGGCTGCATATAGAAGGAATGATGATAAATTACCAACAGTTATCGTTTGTGATGATACCATAACACCACCATAATATAAAACGGAAATAATTATAATATGACCACTAAAACCTGTCTAGAATCAGATAAATGTTGAAATAATTGATTTAATTGTTAAGTAATAATAGATTGGCACAGTAAAATAGGCAACTTAATCGATTCCTAGTTCGGTACTAGTGAAATTCGAACATTGCGGGCCAAGTGTTCAATTTCTTGTGAAACCGACCAGCGTTGAAATACAAAAATTTGTGTACCGTTTTCAGTTGCAACCAGATATTTGTTTTATCCGCTAAAAACAAAACTAGCGAGGGAACTTTAAAGTGATGTTTTTTTTTGAAGTGGAACTTCTTTAGGCGCGTTACGGTAGTAAATTTTCTCAATATGTAACGAAAATACGAGACCCCGTGAGGGGAAACACTTCCCCTCTAACAGACAGCTGAGAGGGAAGAGTGGGAGCGTTGCCATAGCGCCCATAACGTCGCTTATACTCTGTCAGTTCTGCCAACTGTGTAAAATAAACACTAGGGTCTAATTTTGGTGTTACTGATCGATGTTCAGCGCCCTCTGTAAGAAAACTAAAATTTCAAGGCTTACCGTGATTTATGACTTCATCTGCCCGTCGAAATGTTTGAACCAATTACTGTTTAATTGTAAAAAGTCAAAGAAAGTGAGGTTAAAATCACTATTATTTGCATTTTAAAATGAAAATTTATAAATTAATTAATGGCGTTAAATTATACAGTTGCGATCAAAAAATTTCGGACATCGAGGACATCTAATTGTGAGTTGGTGTAGGACCGCCTTTAATATTTTATATTCAAAGACATTAATTTTGGCATTTAAAACGTTAATAATAACAATAATGCTTGGTCCAGATTAAACATTTTTGGACGTCAAAAAAAAATTATGTCCGAAATTTTTTGACCGCAACTGTATATGAATATTGCTTTGAGATAAGTGAAATGCAGAAAAAAAATTGAGCCTTCAGGCAACGACAGAAATAAAATAAACCAAGGAAAAAATGAACTTCATAACTAACCTAAGAAGTTTCACTTCTAACGCACTTTCAATTTTTCTTATTACGTTTCATAACAAATTTATTTATAAAGAAAACATTTCAAAATGTAACATTTTTTCGATCAATTCGTTATGAAATATAAAAATACGAGAGAGGGGAGGGAATTAAAATCTTGAACTCTTAAACGTCTGAGATAAGAGCTCATCGATCATAATTTAGTGTGAGAATTACCTGCTTGCTTTTTACCTTAAATAACTGAGGGTGTAACACTCACCAAATGCACATACAGAGAGTTTCACGTAACTCCCCGGAATAACTCACAAGCCCATTTGGAAATATAACTTTGTATTTTTTTGGTCTGAAAATCTGATATTTCAGTTTTCACCAACTGGACAATGTCCGAAATTTTTTGATCGCAACTGTATAATTTATGATAAAAATCATAAATCGCGGAAGGCCTGCAAATTTTAGTTTCGTTCCAGAGGGCGCTGTACATCGATCAATGACACCAACTTTATACCCTAGTGTTTATTTTACACAATTGACAGAACTGACAAAGTATAAGCGACGCTATGGCAACGCTCCCACTCTTCCCTCTCAGCTGTTTGTTAGAAGCGAAGTGTTTCCCCTCACGGCATCCCACATTTTCGTCACCCTTTGAAAAAAATGTACGACCCTTGCTTCAAAAAATACACATGACAACGCCGTAATTAATCTGACAAAGTCGCAATTAAATTGACCATGGCGACAACTGACAGGTGAACGTATTGAAATAATAGTTAATGCCCGTTTTAACCCTGTTAGAGGGTGAATTTTCAAAAATCATTTCTTAGTGAGCGTCAGCACCATGAAAGGAATATATATGCCAAATTTAAAGAGTATTGGACGGATAGTTTCGGAGATATCGTGATGAGTCAGTCAGTCAGTGAGTGGTAAATCGCCTTTATAAGCTATATAGATCTGTTGATTTGAATACAGTGAAAGCAACGTATAGACTTGTCTTAAGGTCAATTTACACGGGGACAGTAACTAAAGCAACTAACTAAATTTAGCTACTAAAGTTTTTACTGTCTTTAGTACTTAATCAAACGTTTAAATAATGCAAGTGGCTACATTTAGTTACTTGCTTTAGTTACTGTCCCCGTGTAAATTGACCTTTATACCAGGTGCCAGATCACTATTCACGATAAAAAATGACTTGTTGAAATTTGGAATAAATAATATATCCCATTATTATATCTCGAAAACTAAACGCTAGTTAATTAATTTTTTTTAATTTATTAAGAAAACATTTTTCTTGCCTCTTTGTTTTTTTTCAGTTTTGTCGACTAATTTTTTTGAAATAATAGAAAATAGTTCAGGGGGCAAGAAGTTTTACATGCTTTAAATAGAAATTGATTTCGAAAATTGCAAACTTTAATATCAAATATCTCCCGTTCTAAACGCTCGAAAATTTTGCAACTTTCGGATTTCATAGTAAACATAATTCATCGACTGTAAAAAAAAATGGTCAAAATCTGTCGAAAAGTGGGTGCAAGCTGGAACTACAATAAAAAAAATTGAAAGCGCGTGGAACGCCGGCCGTTAGAAGTGAAACTTCTTGGGTTAGAGAATGGTTAGAGATGAAGGTCATTTTTTTATTGGTTTATTTTCTTTCTGCCGTTGACTGAAGGCTCGATTTTTCTCTGCAGCTATCTTTTTCTGCATTTCACTTATCTCAAAACAATATTCATATGTAATTTAACGCCATTAATTAACTTATAAAAACAAAAATCATAAATCGCGGTAGGCCAGGAAATTTTAATTTCGTACAACGCCCTCTCAGCTGTCTGTTAGTATTTTCGTTATGTTTCCGAACAAATTTATTACCCTACCGCGCCTAAAGAAGTTTGCCTTCAAAAACACACGAATCAAATTACGGATATGTTTGGGACGCTATAAGTAACATGTAGAAAATACAATTGTACCCCGTCTTAGTCCTTAAAAGCCCCTATGATTCAGTTTCTGAGTTATTAAGAAATCTTGATTAGCTTTGGAAATATTTTGAACAAAATACTGATTATCAAAAATCATCAGAATCAATCTAGTTACCGATTGTATTGTGCCAACTTTATTAAAATGCCGTAAAAAAAAAACGTAATTACCAAAGCATAAAAAATTGCTCGAGCCTTTGATTCTTTATAACTCAATTGAAGAACATTAAAAATCGAATTTTTATAATTATCCATTTCTGTTAGTTCACGTGAGAACGTTTTCACTGTACGTATATTAGCGATACGTTCTTCAGCAATTCGTGTAGCTTCAGCTAATGAATCTTGTACTTTCCGTGTAATACCACGTACGAAACGACCGTATAATACAGCAATCACCACAACTGGTGGTACAATACCTAAACCAACAAAAGCTAATTCGTACGACATAAAAAACTATAAATAATTAATAATTATTTTATAATAAAACAATAAGAATTTTAACAATTACCATCATTCCGGTACCAACACTGACCATTACAGTTGACCTTAAACCTTCCGAGATATTTTTGGATAATGCCTCACCAACTAATTGCGTATCGGAGGATAAACGATTCACCAATTCACCGGTGGAACGTTTATCAAACCAACCCTGTTCTTGTCGCATAATTGATCCGAAAACTTGTTGTCGTAACGCCTGTGTCATACGATACCCTACAAGTTTAACGTATTATTCAATTATCAAATATTTTAGGATACAAAAAAAAACTAGATCTAACCAGCTGTTGACATCATATAGATTCTACCGAAATTACAAATTGCACCTATTACAAATACAGACAATAAGATACCGCCGACTTTATTCAATTTCTGTCGGCCTTCTTCTATATTATCAGTGCTCGTATAGATGATATCTAAGATTTTGCCTAAACTGAATGGGATCGCCATTGTGACGGTACTGGAGACGAATAGGAAACATATAGCGCCTGCAAAAATGGGTGTTGAAGGATTTTTGTACACGAATCACGGTAAGTAGACTACCTATTAATGTCCATTTTTCCGGTTTCGCCAATGAGAATAATCGACTAATTTCCGATTTCTTTAAATTCGATTCCTTATTGGATTTATTCGATTGATTCCTTCTAAAGATATTCCAAAATCTCGTTCGATTATTTGTTGTTGTTTCGGTCAAATTCACAGCCACATATTCTTTGTTTTCATTCACTTTACGTGCCATCGTCTTGAAATGTCTCACGATTGCTTGACGATTATTTATAAATGTTTTGTGATTAATTAAATTCGTTCTATAACATTGTACAAATTTGTTGAAATTATGACGATATAACACTAAAGAAAAGACAGACATTTTCTTCCTATTAATACAATTAAATTATACTTAATTTAATTTAATTAATAAATAAAAATTAACATGATCGAATTGTTCATAATTTTGAGGTTATGTAAAAGTGACAGATGTCGCAAATCATAGTAAAGGTTGGTTCACGCTTGCGAAACGGGACTCTATTATTCATAAGATGTGGAAATCATTTAAATTAATCAATTAATTAATTAATTAATTAATATTCATTCCATAATAATTATAAACATTTTGAATTATTATAATAGTATCATGTGTTAGATTATTTGTATTAAATGATAAAAAGTATACCTGTTTGTTGATCTGAATTGAAACAATTATTATTTGTTGATTCAGTTTCGTAATGTAATTGTATTGTGATAACAACTGTATTATGTTGGAGATAAATTATAAATAAATATTAAAAATAAGGGTATTGACCAGCAAAAATACATGCCTGTTAGTTAGGCAACCAACAATACTCTTATAAGAGATTCATGTCAATTGCTATAGTCTATCCACTCTTTATTTGCTAGAAAAGTAAAAGTTCCTATATTTTATCAGACGATTATTCTTATAGTAATTCCAGCGAGTAGACGGACTTTTTTTGTAACTAGATAGGTTACTAGTTCTATGGCGCAAAATTCAAAATTACTTATAAAATACGAAAATTGTGACAACAAAATTATAAATATTCTAAAAGTATTCTTCGTAATGGCGAAAGCCACTTCGATATACAATAAATAGAACAAAAGATTTTCTCACAGAAAATTTCAGTTCTCCCTCTTCAACGCGTTATGTAAAAGGGCTGCCAAATACTTAGAAGGGCTACAAAGAGTTGCGTTTAGAATCAAATATAGGAAGTTTTATTCTATCAAGTTGGTCAATAGGCTGTCAAAAAAGTCCATTCTCTCACTGGATATGGTGTACGATTTATTCGGTCAAGTATACAACTGAATACTAAAATCCCTAAGCGTTCCCAATTAATTAGCTTTGATTTTATTTATGGATTACTGATTTTTAGGGGATGAAAATGTATAAATTGTAGTTTTTCGAAAATATCTCGATGTATAAAAATTTCATCCACATTTCCGTGTTAGGATCGCGATTATGAGTGTAACACACTAATCAAGCAAATCTTTTGATTATTGCTTCACTAACACCTGGGCCTATGCTGACAAAACTTTAAATGGTTTTAAACAAAAAAACCCTAATATAAATATTTCCAATAAAGAATACTTTTTAAATCTACAGAACTTCGTGATGGTTCTTAACCTTTCGAGTGCCAAGAGGCCATTTTGCGCTTTCCTTGTTTTGCTTGAAGGTGCCAGCTGTGCGAATCCGGCACACTTAGTTTTTGTATATGCAATAAAATATTTGAATAGCATTTTTATTTGATCTGAAAACCTATGCTCGAAAGGATATTTGAAAGAATTACAACATATCGCATTTGAGCAGAAACAGCGCAAAAACACTCCTCGGCACTTTTGGACAGGAAAGCAATACAGACCGGTGACATTCAAATAGTTGAGTGCGAATTTAATTAGCGGCATTTTTAGCTGAACCGGTCCTGTTCTTATAGCTTTTTTTGATCTCAGATTAAGTCCTGTTCTGCTGTGAAAGAAAAGCTTTCAAATTTCTTATATTTTATTCGCATTCTGAAAAAGTTAGTTTTCTTTAAATAAGGATTAGTCCGATCTTTATATCGCTTCTCGAATACCCAAGAAAAAACCTTTGGTTCTTTCATTTTGGCTATTTTAATGTTTACTTATTTCTAATAATTGAAACAGAATAACAACTATTGGAGTCAATCTAAACTTTGGAATTTGCATGTTTGGAATAATTAAAACACAATTAGTACTAATTGAAGTGTTTAGCCTTTGGACTTAATTTGCTATTTGTAAATTATAAATATCAAACCTAGTTTCAAATCATGGATTATACAGGAATGGTCAATTAAATAGGCATCATGCTAACGAATCAAATAAAAGAAAACGATGAAGGCAAACAGACTTTACACCGGCGGCTTCAGAGTGAGATACATTGTTTACCTTAACGTCTCTCTCTCTTTCTCTGTCTTGGTCTATGTGTGTTTGTTTTTATCTCTCTTTTATCTCTTAACAGGTGACTCTTAAGGCCCGTTATCGTCCGCAAATCATATTGCAATGTAGAAATGTCGGTAGAAAGCTCAACCGCTTGGATTTTGGGAAAATCTATGAGTTTTTTTCGGAAAAATATTTCAACACCACTGATATTGTAGTCAAATCAAGTATCGATCACAACTCCAGCAATTAAACTTATTGTATAAAAAGAATAATTGTATTGGTTGAAAATCTGACAGTCTTCGCTTTAAAATCCATTTTCCGGAAAACGGATAACAATTTTCAAAAAAAATGTTCCTAGCACCCTGTAGAATAGATTGATCTAGTTATTTGTGTAAATTTTATTTAATTATATTAAAAAGTGAACGCAAAAAACGAAAAATTGGAAAACCACTTTTTTGCATGTTTTGGAAAAACTAAATGCATATTCAAAAAACAAAAATCGTTGCGCACCACACAATTAACATAGTTATCGGATTTTTGATCGGCCTTCCCTTCAACTTCTAAATTGTTTGCGAAAAACGTCAAATATGATTCCCACAGAAACTAATGGGACCTACCTTAGACCATAACCACTCTTAATGAATCTCTCAGGCCCTTCAGAAGTGGATAACTTATGTTTTGCATTCATATGCAGACAAAGGGACACCAAAACAGTGCGCTAATTCTGCATAGTTTTCAATCAATAAAAATCTTAATATTCTGCGCAAACATGTTGAAACTGGCTAGCGCAAGACGTCTGAAACACTACAATTTTGCTGCGATTATGCCTGTTTAGTGTACCAACCTCGAATATGTTGTGAAATCTCTGATTTCTATATCAAATGGAAAGCGTATTCGATAATCGTCCTATTTATAAATTAAATACATGAAAAACTACAACTAATTAGCCTATGATGATAAAGAAAAGTTATGCTCAAAATAACATCTGCAATGTCTATAAATAAATAAGAAATTTTCGGACACTCACTCGTATTTCCTGCAAATGCGGAAATATTAACAGTTGTAATAATGTTCACGTAATTAAGAAATTCTGAAGAATTTTATCGATTAAACTGACCGGAAACAAGATATCACCCACACCTCTAGAATCGCTGATAATTCAAATAACGGTAGTACTACAATAAATTCTTGTAAACTTTCAATTTCGGTCTTTGTATTTTGTAAACAAATCATTTAAAAATAGCAACAAATAAACAGAAATGATTTCGTAACATGATTTATGACCTAATTATCTAAACCGTGTGGCTTTTTTTTTTAAATATTCGTTTCCCTTCTAAAAGCAACATTGATAAGCGAGAATCAGTTTTAAAACAGTGGGAAAACTGATTTTCTCAATTCTCCAGGTGAAAGTCGTTGAGGTATTCGAATGGACTTTGTACATTCGATTATCTAAAAATTCTTAAATATCGAGAACGTATACGTTAGCTTCTTAAATAGTTGTTATACGAAATCAAAATAGAAAAACATTGGTGATTTGGACTTTGTACATGTTGGACTCCGTTCGCATCTGTATCTGTTTTATTATTAAATTCATTAGCGGCCGCTATTCCATTCAAAACAAATACCTTAGTTTATTCAGAACATTATATAGTAAAGTGTTGGTGGCCTAACTGGTGCTAATCAAAAGGTAAGCCCCGATTATAATCGCAAACAAAGGTCGACAATAATGAATCACAAGAATCGATATCTTTGTAATTTGCATCAACGATAAGAAAATGTGTATAAATTTGTACAAATCGTATCATTTTTTCAGTTACAGGTCGTTAATTCGCATTGACTATGTCGAGATTGATCCTAAGAACGAATCTAATAAATCACTTCCAAAATTCTGGTGTATGCTCAATTGTGTCCATATCGAACAAGAATCAATTACGCAAGAAGTATAAATTACAACATCAACAACAGACACGCTGGTTCAGTAGTACTATTATAAAATCACCTTTAGGGCCATGTAAGCCGATACCAAAAGAAAATCTCGTCGAGTACATCTATAAGGATGTGGATAATTGGATCGAAGAGCCGGCTGCTGTAAGTCCTGTTTTTCTCTATATAAATCGATGAATATCTCGATCGTTATCTCTATTTGTTGTGACTGAAGTTTGTAATCAAATAAATATAGGGATCGAGATCGTTCTGTAATTGTTTTGAAAATCAATTGTAGTTGCTAAAATTAATTCGCTGACAATTTGCAAGTGATAACTGCAATTATTGTTATTACAACAATTTAATAGTGTTTATTAAGATTTATAAACAAAAATTTACGAAAAAAAAATAAAGGACGTTTGAAGTCCAAAGTACAAGGCGATTATCAAATATTTGGTCTATTAGGCCAATGTTATTATTGTTTTTTTTCGGTGATGATATATTTTATCAATTAAATGATTAGGATATAGTAAATATACATGTTGATAACAATTGTAATTTTTTTATCGTTATTATAAAGGGTCAAATTCCAAAAAAATATCGGCCACGAAAAAAACCGATCTAATTTTAAATTGATGCGATTCGTACGAAAGTCCAAATTTCGGTCCAAAAAATAAACAATTTTTTCTGCAAAATAATGTTTGTTGTGTGGTAATATTTCTGATAAATCGTGTACTCCAGCTATGACTTGATAGTTTTACGCCTTCTAAATTTCTGCACGTGACTGCTTGTTTTTTTTTTGGGAAAGGAGAAAAAGATAACGGCGAGATTATGCAAAAATGGGAGGCTTGTAACTTGTTATCCGATTGTAATACTCATGATTTGCAAGGGTGGCTTCATATAGAGAAACCGCAAAATAATACAGTCACTCTCAATATTTGTTCGAATATTTTGAAGCTTTTGCTCAGTTAAGGATCTCAATTTTGTACGTCAAGATTCTCAGTTTTGCAAGTTTGCCCCATAAACCGGCACGCTGGCACTTTTGCATTCGAATCCTTTTTGTGAAGATGAAAAATTGAGTTCCTTGTGCAGAAGCTGTACATTGCCATGCTTTAGGAGCTATTTGAGTAGAGTTTTGAAGACGATAAACAGCCATTAGCTTTTGTATACTCTGTCCAAAAATTAAGTATAAAATTTCAAAGAACAGATGGAAGGTTAAGGAACTTAATGTTCGAAAAGTTCCTACATTTTATATGTTTACATGAAAGAAAAAGTATATTATATTGTGACACTCATGTTTGAATAAAATCCTACGCATGCAAGAAGTTCGATATTTTATATTTCTTTGGAGATTGTAAAATCCTTTACAAATCAATTTTCAGTAAAGAATCAAAATTTTGGGGTCTTAATACAGGGACTATTTTTCGTTGCGTAGATTAGCTGCATTTCTGTCATTTGAAATTTAATACTTAATTTCTGGATGGACTATAACTATTTTTTTTTCGACTCAAATTGTTGATAGGCGAGTATGTAAATGTATTAAATGTTTATAAATATTTATGTTGGTAGCAAAAAGTACATGGAGTAGGGCAGTGCTTCTCAACCTCTTTCAGTCACGACCCATACAATCGCAACTTACGTTTCCTTCTCGTCTTCGCTCTCTCTCTCTTTCGCTCTCTCTCTATGTCTCTTTTAAATTCATTCTTTCAAGTTCTTTATTTTGAATAAATAAATGTTCACGCGAATTGGATTGTGATCCACAGATTGAGAAGCGCAAAGGGCAACAAAGAAAAATGATAAATGTCTTCGAAAAATAATCTCTACTCTTTCGTTTTTACTTTCTGTGCGTTCACTGTATATGGGGCATTCCACGCCAAATCGACCACTTTTGAACCCGACCTCTTTAGATTTGGCTGAAAATTTGCCACTATTTTGTACCTCATTAAAAATGTTTCTCAGATTTTTTTCAAATTTTTTTACTCACCCAAAAAAAGTTATAAATTAAAAAAAAATGGATTTTTTTTATAGTCGTAACTTTTTCAAAACTTGACGTGTCGAGACGTTTTTTTTTTCTTCAAAATCTTCATTTTTAGATGGACTTTTTAGAAAAAATAAATAAAAATGATCCGAAGTTATCTTCAACGTTTATTTTTAGATTTTCGGAAAAACCCGTACATTTTTCGATGATTACATTCTTTAATTTTTTTTTTAATTGTTTTATATCAAAGTTTGACATTTTCTACAAATCCTCTGAAATTTTTAGAACGGTGTTTTTTCGATTTCTATTTTTTTTGCACTTGAAAAAGATTCTTTTTCCACTTGAAGGAAAAAATTTTGGTTTTTCACCTTATTTCGCTTAAGATCTTTCTAAAAATTTTTTAAGATGTAGAGAGAACTTCAAAATTGAAAAAAATATGATAGTAATAATAAATAAAAGTGGTAATCTTCAGAAAAATTTCGAGTAATTTCGAAAAATTGAAAAAAAAATAAAAGACGAGTCTGTATATTTTTATCTTATATTTTTTTAAAACTACATTCAAAGACAACAATAATTTTAAAAAAAAGTTGTTATTTGACCAATTTTTTGAGCGAACTAGAGCTATTTGAAGAAATTTTTTTTAATACTCTTCGTTATACATTGTCAAAATTACTAATTAGAATAGCTTATTTAATAATAATAAGTTACGTCCTAATATTGATAATTTACATAATATTGACATTTATTTCCTTGCACGTTTAAAAATTTGGAGAGTTGATTTGGAAAAACGAAATCTATCGTCGGAACTCAAAAAATACAGTATGTTTTTCCTGAGAAGGATAGTGGTCTGATAGTTAAGAATTTATCGAGCTCGACTGAAACAAGATTATGTAAAATTTTTAAACGTGCAAGGAAATATGTAAATGTCAATATTATGTAAATTACATCCTAAACATTTTTTAGAAAGGTTTTATGCGAAATAAGGTGAAGAAACAAATTTTTTTCTTCAAGTGGAAAAATAGTTATTTACTTTACAAGATGGGAAAGTGACACTTTTCACAAGAGCGGATAGTTTGGATCACGAGGCGAAGGCCGAGTGATCCAAATCCGCGAGTGTGAAAAGACACTTCCCACCGTGTAAAGTACAACATTTTTCTTAATACTAACGACCTTTGATTTAATCTAATTTTTTAATATATTATTTATATATACAGGCTGTCTCGTAAGAAATGGATTACCTCACGCGCTTGTGTTTTCAATTTTTTCTCTGCTACAGCACGCACCTGAATGGTTATTGAATTTAATTAATAGTAAATTATAAAAGACATTTCGAATCAGGATTTAATTTCATATCAGACTCTGCAAGGTGGTTCATTACTTACGAGACATTCTGTATATATTGAATCTAGAATTTTATTATATATAAAAATAGAAGCATTTGTTTACATTTTTGACATTCTCGACAATTCGAGAAGGCCATTGTTATTATTGTTATTTTTTTTTGACCCCGAACAGCACGGAGTATAGATATAGGAGTCCGAACGGTATAGGCTTTTTCACGATATTTATGTACATAAAAATGAACCCAGAGAATAGTACATTTTTCTGTCACTCGCGGCGCTAAGATCAGTAGCGTACTGATAGTGGTCGCGATAGTGGTGATTATAGTGGTCGCCTGGACTTAGTAAATTTCGACTTATAAGCCAAATTACTTTATAGTTGAGGTGCACAAAGAAAATTTTCTACCGTAATTTCTATGAATAGCAATTTTGTCCGCATCTGGTATGAGTTGTAAATTATCCGTTGCTATTCATGTAAATTACGGTAGAAAATTTTCTTTGTGCACCCCAACCATATGGCTTATAAGTCGAAATTTACTAAGTCCAGGCGATCACTATATCGTCCTTAACGAGAATAACGAGTACTCTGCCGATCGTAGCGCGCTCTGCCGGCAAAAGTTTTGTCCCTAAATTCGTGCCATAATTTTAACATTACGTTCGGACTCCTATATCTATACTCCGTGCCGAACAGCACCGAACAGCACAGTCAGACCGAGACAGTAGCCGTGTTCACTCGTGGTTTTAGACGATCTGTGGTAAAATAGACGCAATTGTTTTTAATCGAAATTTAAATTCAAATTAACCGAAATTATTTTAAATTAAATCACTGGGAATAATTAATACATAATTTAATTGAAGATAGAGGCATTTTAATTCTCAGTTTTTTGTTTTTTTTTCTCTTATATTCCAAAATTTAATCTGTTTATTTTTGAATTGCTAAAAATGTGTGGTATTGAGGAAAAAAAGAATTGCGTCGATTTTGTCCCACAAAAAAAACTTGTTGAACATCATTTTTAGTACCCCTAATAGAAACTAAAAGTCAATAGTGAAGAAAAGTGTCACTTTACCATTAAGATATTAGTAAAGTAAAGTCAACTTTCAACTGTTAGTATTAAGAAAAAACATTTTTTTTTCAAGTGCAAAAAAAAATAGAAATCGAAAGAACACCCTTTTCAGAGGATTTGTAGAAAATGTCAAATAAAAAAATAATAAAAAAAAATAATGTAGTCATCGAAAAATTTGCGGTTTTTTCCGAAAATCTGAAAATAAACATTGTCCATCTAAAAACGAATATTTTGAAAAAAAACGTCCCGATACGTCAAGTTTTGAAAAAGTTACGGCTGTTTAAAAAAAAAGATCCATTTTTTTGAGGTATATACAGGGGACCAAATTCATCTAGGTACATTAGAAGAAAAGTGGGATGAAGACTCCTCCTATTCACGGCATACGATAGGACAATTGTATGGTCAGAGTAGGTCGAATAGGAGGAGTTTTTTATGTTTATTAATTAGTTAGACGCCCACTGTTGTTAAGACAGCAATATCAACAAACATGTATTGTTTGTTTTCAGAATTAAATTTCAATCAATATTTATAGAGAACACCAACTTATAGAATCACGAATTAAATCCGTACACAAGTAAATTATCTAAAAATTCATAAATACCAATTATGGAATTGTAAAAATTACAAAAGGAAACGATTCTTTGCCAATCAGACAAAACTATCTAATAAATGAACATTGAAATGAAAAATCAGATGCCTAGTTACTTTATTTTCGAATTATCAGATAATAGTTCTAAGAAATTATACATTGTGTGCAAAATTTCCTTTAATTCCATTGACGCCAACTGGCGTCTAACTAGATGTTATGACTATCTATTAAATTGTTTGTAACTTTGAAAAGAATAAGACACAATACAGTCTGTCCTTGTTCAACTCATTACAGTATGAGATGTACTTAGTTGACTGTGGACAATTTTCAACACTCATAATGGGTACGACAAGGACAACAGATATTTGTTGATATATCTCGCTTTATCAGTTAAATTAAACACGTATTAATAGCCACCTTGACTAATTGTAAGTATGCGTATCTTAACAGTGGGAGGTGTCTAAGTAATAAACATAAAAACCTACCACCATTTTACGTACTCTGACCACATAATTGCAGGAGGAGCCTTCCTTCCACTATTCTTCTAATGTACCTAGCTACATTAGTTTTGCTGTATATACCTCGATTAGCAGCTAGTTTTGCCAAGTTTTAGAGGATACATTTGTTTTGCAAATGGTGAATAGCTGTGCCAACAAAAAAAAATTAGATTAGACGATAATTATTTAATAGGCCTTTCCTTTTACGTCCAACAGACTTGCGCCGTATCCGGCAGGAGTTACACTTATGGTATGCTTCGTATGCTAGTGAATCGTTGTGCCCAAGCGCTGTTAGGCCATTGTGCCATGAAACCAGGTGAAGTTATCGGTCTACTAATGCCGAACGTACCGGAATACATTATCGTTTGTCATGGAGCCATAGAAGCTGGTTTGATTGTAACATTTGTTAATCCCCTATATACACCTGGTAATTTTTCCATTCAATATAGTTTTAACAAAAATGATTCATACTTTTGTTACTTTGATGATTAGACGAAATTAAGCGTCAATTTGAGAATGCTGGTGTTAAAATGATCATAACAATACCTCTGCTGTTGGAAGTTGCCACAACAATAGCACCATCATTACAAGGGTACCGTACAACGATTTGTGTAGGCGGTGAAGATGATCCCAGTAAGAATGTGCATGGACTTCAGAGTTTATTAGCAGCAGGACATGAAGCAGACTTACCAGGAGTTAATCCAAAGGAAGTGGCGATTTTGCCGTATTCCAGTGGTACAACTGGTTTGCCGAAAGGTGTCATGCTATCGCATTACAATCTAGTCGCCAATTTAATACAAACAGATCATGATGCTATCAAAGATTGTTACGATAAAAGTAATTATGTTTTTTTGTGTTAAATTTTAATTCACTTTTGCTGATAATCTTTTGATTGATTAGACAACAATCCTCATCGCGTTTTGACCGTTTTGCCATTCTTCCATATCTACGGTTTCAATGCTATTTTGAATGCTACTCTACGTTATGGATTGCATCTCATTTCACTACCACGATTCACGCCAGAAGACTATTTGAAGGCATTAATCGAATATAAGCCAACAGCTCTATTTGTTGTACCTTCTCTATTACTATTCTTAGCATCACATCCATCTATTACGAAAGAACATCTTAAATCAATCGAAACAGTACAATCGGGTGCTGCTCCATTAACTGAAGGTCTATTACAAAAATTCCGTCAAAAGATCGAGCGTGATGACGTTGAAATCCGTCAGGGTTATGGTATGACAGAATGTTCACCGGTCACCTTCTGTATGCCACGACGTACACCGTCATCGAAAATCGGTACGATCGGTGTACCATATCCCGGTACGGAGGCTAAAGTTGTTTGTTTATCGACTGGCGAAGAATTGGGTACGCATAAATCCGGCGAATTACTAGTTAGAGGACCACAGGTATTTGTTAGAGATCTATTGTGTGTTTTGTATCGTTCACAACATTCGATTTATATTAGGTAATGATGGGTTATTTGAATAATGAGAAAGCTACAGCGGAAACGTTGGATCAAGATGGCTGGTTACACACAGGCGATGTTGCTTATTACGATGAGGATGGTTACTTCTATATTGTGGATAGGTGCAAGGAATTGATCAAAGTCAAAGGAAATCAGGTGAGTTGCTTATAGAGATACGTAGTTTAGCTATTTCACTGGCTGCCGAAAGATTGGCAAAAGAGTGCGGACTCCAATTTTTTAGAAGCTTCATGTTGGGGGATAGTTTTGGGCGTACCTTCTGATTTGTCACACTGAAATTCCGACAAAATTTCCCAGATTATCAGATTTCAAAATCCTATAAGCTGGATAAAGTACTAAAACAGTTTCGAAGGCAAAGTTCAGAAGATCGAGCTTTGCCATAAGATAGGGAAAGCCATGTTCTGACCCTAAACGTACCACAAAAATAGGCTAATCAACCTCGCTGAAAGTGAATTTGGTTTGCCAAATAATACATTTCGGAGGCGTTCAAATCTTTATTGCGACAACGTGAAGTTTTTCCTTCTGTTTTCATACATTTTGCATTGCAATTTGAAACTCAAAAAATCGTTGGCCAAACGATATTCACAAAAAGTCAAATATATCTTTTTATCGAGAGATTACGCCTGAGAAAAAATTTCGGTTTCCAAACGAAATCGGTAGTCGGACTTGAACGTCAAGGACAACGTTACTGACAGTGGTGTAGTAAGAGGGATGTAAAAAATTTTTCAGAAAATTTCACTTCTTATTTTGATTGAAGAAGGGGCTTTGAAGTACTATAGTATATACAGTGCTCCCCCTTAAGATATCTCTCTGTAAGATATTACTTCCCCTCAGTTCAGTTACATTTCCCATCAATTTCGTTTCCCACTATTCACTGACAAGGAAACTATTCGAAGTGTCATCTTCCGATTTTTTTGAGCTTTTGATATGTTGTTGTCCATCGAAAAATAAGCGATGCATATTTTTTCTTAGCGACTCTTATTGCGTTTTAAGGGGTGAAATGGACCCTCAAAGATTCGTCAAAATCCGGGTGGTTATGTAGTTTTGCATATAAGGACGATAGCAATCAGTACCAAACCAATTTTACGTTATTCCTGATATCAAATAATAAAAATACACACTTGCAGGTACCACCTACCTCTATTATAAGGGGGTAAACCACCCCTTGAAAAACTTTAATTCTCCATAAAAAATTATTGCATTATCCAATTTTAATGAAAATAACGTCATTTGTTAGAGCAAAGAAAAATAAAGTTCACCTGTTTTTGGATTTTTTTTGTGAGCCTTGTATATTTGCGCATGCGCTTATGTCGGATTGTAACACATAGCCGAGCCTTATATCTTGGGGGAGAGCACTGTAATTAATTGGTAAATCGTGAAAACAACAAACGTGATATTTATATTTTTAAAGGCTATTCACGACCTTTTCAATCGTGATAGTGTGGGGGCAGAAATACCGATAACGAGTGGAGATACAGTGGGGCCACTACACATATCTACCGATAAACTAATGCAACTAGGTACATTAGAAGAAGAGTTGGAGGAAGTCTCCTCCTATCCACGGCATACGATAGAACAATTATGTGATCACAGTAGAAGGAGATTTTTATGTTTATTATTTAGACACTTCTAGGGATGTGACATGATGTAAAAAAAAACGATAACAAGAAAAATCGATTTATTAAGAAAAAAATCGATTTTTGTGAGAAATTCGATTTTTTTAATTATTCGAAAAATTGCATTTTTTTTACATAATAATAAAATTACCAGATTAATATTAACAATTCATTAGGGCTAAAATTGATTAAAATACGTAGATAGTTTGGCTATATTGGTTTAAACCAACGTCGTGTATCTAATTTTTTTACTTTTAATAAAAAAAAAATAGACTTTAATTAATATTACCGATTTATTGAAAATCTATCTTTAATATGTAGAGAATCGATTATTAAAAAAATTATCGATTAATATAAAAATCGATTATTTTTTCACATCCCTAGACACTTCTCACTGGAGTCCAGGTTAATAGCTGCTGTAAATACGTGTTGAATTTAATATAACTCACAAAGCAAGGTCTATCAACAAACATGTGTTGTCTTTGTTGTACTCATTATGAGTTTTGGAAATTGTCCACAGCCAGCTAGGTACATCACCTGATGTAATGAGTTGAACAAGGACAGACTGTACTGTGTCTTATTCTTTTCAAAGTTACAAACAATTTAATAGTCCGTTGCTAGATAGACATAACATTTAACTGGCGTGTATGGAATGAAAGGAAATTTTGCACACAATGTATAATTTCTTAGAACTATTATCTGATAATTCGAAAATAAAGTAACTAGGCATCTGATTTTTCATTTCAATGTTCATTTATTAGTTTTGTCTGGTTGGTAAAGAATCGTTTTCTTTTGTAATTTTTACAAATCCATAATTGGTATTTGTGAATTTTTAGATAATTTACTAGTGTACGGATTTAATTCGTGATTCTATAAGTTGTTTCTTTCAATAAATATTGATTGAAATTTGATTCTGAAAAGTGACATTATGAGTACGACAGAGACAACACATGTTTGTTGATATTGCTGTCTTAACAACAGCGGGCGTCTAACTAAATAATAAACATAAAAAAACTCCTCATATTCGACCTACTCTGAACATCAATTGTTCTATCTTATGCCGTGAATAGGAGGAGACTTCCTCCCACTCTTCTTCTAATGTACCTAGTTGCATTAGTTTACTAGTATGTTGTGCTCAGAAAGTTTCTGTCGCGCGCGCCATTCTGTGGGAGTTAGCCTTTAGTTTGTATTGGTACAAGCAAGGATTGAATATAAGAACCCCTTAATCTTTGATCAGTTCTTTATTACGTACAAATTGGTCTAACCCTATCCTATATTATAAATTTAAAAAATGGGGTGAATATCAATTATATTTTTTTTGCGAATTTTGTTTTACAAAACCAAGACCAGATTCAGTCTGTAACTAATACTAGAAATAATCATAGATGCAATTAGATTTCATATATTTCATCCTATAAAATAGCTAATTTAATTATAAATAATGTAATTAAATTAAAAAAAGAAATTATTGGAATTTATTATGTGGATTCTGTAGTTGTTTCAACTTTACCAGCATCATTATCATCATCATTATTAGTCTCTTGATCAACATCCATTGGTGTTGATGATATTTCTTTACTATCATCATTTGTTTCATCAACTTCAGAATTAACATTATCATTTAATGACTCTTCAACTTTAACATCATCAACTGTTTTTTGTTCATCATTATCATCATCTATCGATTTATCACTAGATGTAATCTCATTATTAATAGAAGATTCTTTAGGTTCATCTGCAAGTTCTGAACACGTTACGGCAGCATTCTCATCGATTTTCTCATCATTATCATCATTCGGTTGTTCGTCGACCTTTGTGTCCTCTTCAATTTTCTCCAATTTCCTTTCAACAGTTTCTATGATATTCGATGAAGAGTCTACTACATCACTAATCTCTTCTGTTGTAGTTGAAGTGTCTTCTTTATCGACTTTATCGTCGATTTTATCGTTAGAGTTATCTTCATCGACCTAAAATTATTAATTAATTATTATTAGAATTATTTGATTTGTTATTAATTACTGTATTTGTTGAGGATTCAATCACTTGTTCTGATTCGGATGAGACGACCGGTTCTATACTATTTCGTCGTTTTTGTACACCAGCTGGTTGGGCAGTGTTCGATACATCTGTAGTTTCTTCATCAATTGTTGGACTTGTTGTTTCATCAGATTCTATCGATTTCTCTTCAATATTTCGACAAATTACAGATTCTTGTTGGGTCGAGCTACAATTTGTTTTCGATTCGGTTATAACTGTTTGATTCTCATTATCGTTCTGTTGTTGTTGTTGTTGTTCGGGTTGTGTTGTTGGTTCTGGTGGTTCTTGTGATTGTGTTTCGGTTTGTATCGTTTTCGACCATGTCGATGATGGTGGTGGTGGTGGTGTATCGTCCATTTCTTCCACATTAATATCATTCGAATTACTAGTTTCCGGTAAATGATCATTTTCTAAACCATTAACAATATTCTCACCATTTTCAGTATTATTACGTCTACCACCGCCTGGTTCTGTTGTACTAACAACTAATATATTCTTTTCTAATGCTCTCATATATTTATCAATACGATTGTATTCTTTTCTTGGTGTTGTTAATAATTCGCATAATCTTTGAACTGTAAATGGTGCAGCTGAAAATGTTTCCAATTTCTCTAATATAAAATTCTTCATAACATCATAATTAAATATATCTACATTTGGACATGGTGGTATTTCAATTGATGGACATGCCTCGTAAAATTCAGTTATAACACGTATCATTTTCTCACGGAATAAACTCTTTATTATTGACCATTGATAGACGGGATCACCGGTTTTTGCAACGAAACAAAGGTATTCCTCCAATTCACGTGGTATATCTGATGGTTTCGATTTGGAGAATTCTTCAAGACAATGGAGGACCTCTTCGGGATTTTCCATTATTGATACAATTATTTCTTTTATTTGTTTGTTGTGTTTTAATTTAATTTAAAGGGACAACAAAATATCTTCTAATTAGAATTTTTCCACTAACACGAACACACGAAAAGAAACCGAAAAAAATAATAACTGACTCATTTGCGTCAACAAGCCCAACTAATTACAATGAAGTTAGCTATTGGTCGAAATCGAACATGGTGGGGGGAGGTTAGGAGTGCTAATCAAAGTACATGATCGTAAACGTCATGTGATCGATAAAATTCCCAAGGCAAACCAGTGACCTTAAAACAATCACGTATACATGAATACCGATTGGATTATATAAATAGGTGGTGGATTAATTAATTTTCGAGAAATTTATTCTATGGAAATTATCCAGTTTTATTCACTCTTAACCATAAATTATTGACAATTTTTGCCGTTTTTGCCAATTTTCTCTCATCAAGTTGAATACTTTATGGGGCCGTTCAAAAATTACGTAACGCCTGAAAAGAGGGGAGGGTTGCGTTGAAGCGTTATTTCTTGTTACATGGGGGTGTGGTGGTGGTGGTGGTTCGTTCGTTACATAACGCCAATTTTGTAACCCAGGAAAAATGAGTTGGTTTTAATTCATGGGACTATAATGATAAGAATTCAGTTTGAGATTGTTTTTTTTTTAATTTTTCTATTTTCGTTTTTGTTTTTTAGTGTTATAGCTATCAGTTTGGTTTTTGTTTGTTTATTTGTACCAATACCTTTTGAATAAAGTTTTTGTTTTACATTTTTAATTAAATTGCGTTTTTATTGGGAGGATGGGGGTGGCGGCGTCGATTGCTATGTAACTTTTAAGGAGGATTACTGAATGTGTTAAAAGGGAAGAGGGGTTGCAAAAGGTGAAAAAATGCGTTACATAATTTTTGCACCCCTATGTAAATTATTGGATTTTCTCCATTTTCGGCTACAAATTTGTTTTTACTTAAAATTTATCATTTTATACAAAATATTCTGGCAATTTTAGTCACTAGTTCATAAGAACTTCCATCAAATCTTGCAGATTTGATCAATTTTCTATATTGAAGTCAATTATTTTGTCACAAATTCGTGATAATTATCAAAAAGATCTTCCAGTTTTGGTCAATTTTTCCTCGCAGGCCAATTTTTGAGAAAATCGTCGAGATCCTACATTTTATTTAATTGCAAGAAAACAAACCTCGCGAAAATGACATATTTTGTGGGAGAAACTCTCAGCTTTCAGAAAAAAATCTCAAATTTGATGTACCACGCACCTCACTGTAAGAAAAATGGCTTTTTTCACTTTGATTGCATTTTAAAGGGTCTTCCGTGGCGTGTATGAAAAAATGAATATTCCCATTAAAAATCTGGGAATTTTCCCTACAAAAAGCTACATTTTACCAATTTTGAAAAAAAGCTTTCTACCTCAAAAAAATTGATGAAAAAGTTGAATTTTTTTTTTCAAAATTTCAAAAATTCATAACTTTGAAACGACCGCATATTAACAGCTCAAACTTTCAGGGAATCTTTTTTTCAAAGTAGAGAACGCCTCCACAAAATTTGAAAAAAATCGGCTCGGGTCGCCCCGTAACAATGATTTTATTTTCTCTCAAAAAATTTTATAAAAGTTATTCAGCTTTTGGTCCGTTTTGCCCAATTCTTTCCGAGCAAAAACAAATATTTTATGGAAAGTATTCGGTTTTTCACCGCTTTTAGCAACAAATTCTCGAGAACTCTTAACAAGTTCCGCAGTTGTGAACGATTTTCTACCAAAAAGCCAATTAGTTTTTTGGGAATTATTCAGTTTTTAAGACTTTTAGTCACAGATCCATCTTCGGAAAATCTCACAAAGTTTACTGTTTTTTTTAAATATCCGGTTTTGTCCGGTTTCAGCCAAAAATTCGTGATAATTTTAAAGAATCTTGTAATTTTGATCGATTTTCTTTCATAAACTCCTCACGATTTTCATGCACTCTCGCAGTTTTGATTTCTCTCACGAAGACAAATATTTTATGTAAATGATTGGGTTTTCTCCTCTTTTACCTACAAATTTGTGATAATTTTTCCAGCTTTTATGTTTTTTTTTTTTACTTAAAATTTATTATTTTATGCAAATTATACTGGCAATTTTAGTTATTAGTTCATAAAAATTTTCATGAAGTCTCACAGATATGATTAATTTTCTCCAATGAAGTCAGTTATTTTATGCAAACTTCCGCTTTCCCTCATTTCTAGACACAAATTCGGGATAATTATCAAAAATATATTCTAGTTTAGGTAAATTTTTCAGAAAATCGTAGTTTTGACAGATTTTCTCGCAAAAAGTTTTATAAAAGTTATTCAGCTCTTGGTCCGTTTTGCTACATTCCTTCACAAAAAAAATCAATTATTTGATAGAAAGTAGTCGGTTTTTCTCCACTTTTAGCCACAAATTCTCGATAACTCTCAACAAGTTCTGCAGTTTTGAATGATTTTCTACCAAAAAGCCAATTATTTTTTGGGAATTATTCAGTTTTTAAGACTTTTAGTCACAAATTCATTTCCTCCATTTTCAACCATAAATTTCGTATTTTCAGCCTGAAATCTCTTACTCCTAGTTTTTTTCTCAGACGAAGTACACTGTTTTTTTTTTTAAAGTATTCGGTTTTGTCCACTTTCAGATAATTCTTAAAAAATCCTGTAATTTTGATCGATTTTCTTTCATAAACTCGACAACTTTCATGCAATCTTACAGTTTGTATTTTCACTTATAAGTACAGTGAAACCTCTATTTATGGACACCTCCCTAATACGGACACGCTCCCCTGCGAACACTTTTGCCAACGTACATACTAAATGCCGACGCCTCCTATTCCGGACACTTTTCCCAAGTCCCGTGAGTGTCCGTTTTAGAAAGGTTTCGCTCTAATAATAGAGGCATGGCTCTGAATGAAGACTTGATAATAATCGAATTTTTTGTTTGTTTTTGTTTCAAATAGGTATCTCCAACTGAATTAGAGAATCTCATATTGGAAGTAGAGGGTGTACAAGATGCTGCTGTTGTTGGTATACCGGATTCATTAGCTGGTGAAGTGCCGAAAGCTTTTATTGTCCGTTCACCGACTAGTAATTTAACAGAAGATGATGTTCTGCGTTATGTCAATACGAAAGTTGCCCATTATAAGAAATTGACTGGTGGTGTTCGATTTATTGATGCAATACCAAGAAATCCTAGTGGGAAGATTTTAAGAAATGAACTTAAAATAATTTGTTAAATATGTATAAATGGAAACACACACATACACAAACACATCTATTTAGAAGAAAATTTAATATAGGTTTATTTAAATTTTAAGAAACGCTTATTATCATAATAATGAGATTCAATCAATTTTATAAATATTTGTAAATAAAATATTTTTTTAATTATTATTATATTAATACGGAAAACAAAAAGTTGCTAGAGATCGTTTCATGCAGTTCAATCCGCTGAAGGCGTAGCTTCCATGCGTAAAAAACACGTGGACCAAAGCTGGTTCGGAGTTGGCTAGCCGATTGCCAACCTTGGGTTCCAACTAAGGCCCGTTTCTGAGCCTTTAGCTCAACAAAGCAATTCGACCTTAGGCTGCATTGGTGTTCTAGATAAGAGAGAGAATAAAAGGAGCTAGTTATGAAGGTGTGAAGATGGAGTGCTTCTCTAGCGTTTTACAGATTTATCAAGAGGCAAAACAATCAACAGTTGAGAACCGCTGTTCTACATTGTCCCTTGTTGTTACAATCTACTGGTTTGGAATTCCGGCAAAAACATCCCTCGGTCGTTTTTTTTGGGTATCAATCATAGATTTATGGAAAAAAAATCTTATTATTTCAATAAATTCTACAATAATGGATAAAGAGCGCGCGTAGCTATGCCGCATTTGTTCTCATGTCGCGCTAAACGAATATAACCACCTTCACCCCATCGACGACCCCATGACGTTTTAATTATCCAATATTCTTGACCTTGTTGATCTCTACCATAACCAACGGCTAATGCATGATAATTTAGATAATCAGGTGAACAATTATCGGTGAAAATGCCATGTCGATAATCGGCCCAAAGACTAGCATCAACCGTTACAGTGATTGGACCGATTGTGGCAACAGCTGCTGCTAAATCGTCTTCATTTTTTCGCAGAATCCGACGATAACCGTTAATATGGACAATTGCAGGTCTACTACCACGGCGACATTTATTTTCACTACCTTCGTACGGGTAGATTTCCCAAGCTGTTAAGCCGTGTCTTTGGACGTAATCAAACGCTTGCTCGGCTAAACCACCATCACATCCAGCATTACCTTCCGGTCTTGAACAATCGAGTAATTCTTGTTCGCTAAGTGAGATTAGTTGGCCGTATTTTATAGCATATAAGCTTTCGAGAGATCCAGTCTGATTAGTTAAAAGAGATATTTAAGAAAAATTGAAAAATCAAACTATATTAGGACTTACCGCACCAAATGCCCAATAAGAATTGCAATATAAGCCTTGATTCTTAACGGCTGTAATGACGCCTTTATCTCTCCAATCAATTGTTGACGGTAATTGGACGTTTAATGGACTTACAAAGGTGCCAACGAAGTTTGGTTCAGCAATATCGGGTTTTGTCAAATAATTTAAAAATTCCTCATGTGTCCAATCGGTGAATTGATTAACTCCTTTTTTATATGCAACCAAACCTTTTTCGTATAATTTGTTGTGATCTTCGATCTCTTTCAATTTTGAGTAGAATATTTCCATACGTATCGTTTCCTTTTCAGCATTTTCGTAGGTTTTATTGTGAATTAATTTGAATTCGTTCCATTGGGATTGTAAGAGAGCTGGTGCTGCAAATGGCACAAAACAGCACAACACGATGAAGGCTTTCATTTCTGAACTGTTATTATTCGTTAAAATTTCAAACTTTTATACAAAATGGTATATTTTTTAAAGATAAGACTTTTAGACAAACATTCCTCTCATATTAAGTTTAATCAAATCAAATCGTACATGATAACGACAAAAAACACACGCAAACGATCTCTAGAATTGGTCGCTTCAAGTGTCACTTGACTAGATGATTCTTTCTTTTTTTAGTTTAATTAATTGTCGACCTTTAATTATGATTAAGAAGGACCTAAAAAACGTCAAGTATATGGAGTAATTTGTGTTTGCTTGAGGTCAAATTTAACTATGCACCCTGATGCAAATCAATTGCCATAACAGTGAAATTTTATTTCATCTTTTTTGTCTCTCTGCAATTATTTGATACGGATCCTAGTAGAAGAGAATTTCCCCAAAGATTTTAGAAGATTTTCTTCAGTGTGCAGAAATAAGGTCATCTTCAACTTAATAATTGTCAACTCTGCTGTAGTGACGTAGCGCTTTTGATGGCAATTTTTTGATATTTTTAACCTTCAGGAAACGTCATTTATCCAAAAAAAGTCTCTTCCTTCATTTAAGTGAACTTTCTAAGTTGGTCAACTAGACTATGTCGATACCATCGCGTAAAAGTAAACAAGTCCAAATCGTCTCTAATATATTATTTGGAAGCCTCGTTAACAAAGCGTCAAGTCTGGCAAGGTTTAGTTGCTTAGCTAAGTTGCTTAAAATTTCAAATTCTTTATTGATAACTATAAACAAAGTAGCACTTTTCCTTGATTTGTTCGTTCCTGTGCTACCTGAGTCTTGAAAAATTATTATCATTTTTAAATTAATTAGAAATGGATTACAAAATTGTGAGTTGTGCTTAAACAGTCGTGCTAAGATTAATGCTCTGGTACAAACAGTACCAGTTTGTGAAAGAAGATATCCCACCTTAAAGAGCTTGTGGCCCAGGGCCGGCTCGAGACCACAGCACGCGGCACTTTTTACTTTTATTGTAAAAGGTATTAGACAATTACCTTTATTTTGAAAACACAGAAAATGGTAATCCTACAATTGAATTTTGTCTTCGATTTGCAACCGCACAAATCCGCTCCTGCAATTTTTTCCAACTGCCTCTCTAACCATAATTCCTTCCTCTATTTAGTTAGCCGTATTTATTTCTAAAAGACATTTTTCAATGCTGTTCTACCTTTTTTGCTTTTGTGAAGATAAGAGTAATCGCCTAGATGCGCTATTGATAAGAAATGAACAAAGGACACTTATTTAATATCCTTTTTAGTTTTGTTCATTATTGTTCAGTTGTGTTCCAGTCTTTAAAGTGTTAACATCGTTTTGAAAAATTGTTTACTTTTGTTAATTAATAATTACTTGTGTTTAGTGCTAGTGTTAGTGTAAGTACTAGTATCTTCAGTTTAAAAACAAACATCCCATGCGGAACAGTTCCAAGATGTCCATAAAGATGGTAAGTTTTTGTTGCAAACTCTAATTGTTGCTTTAATTGTTTCAGTTTAATTAGATCTAAGCCGTAAGTTCATTTTTATTTGCATCTTTTAGAAAACGTGTGTCTTCTATTGTTTTTTCGAAATTTTTGGAATGAAGTTCCTTAAAGCGGCTTGCAGTAGGACTTAGTTGCGTTACGTACCAAAAAGGCGTTATGCTGGCAATTATTTCAAAACAGCTGCTTGTTCAGCTTCCAATTTGGCTAAAGTTTGTAGATCTTCTAATTGTTGTTTCGTTAATTGTTTTGGACTGTTCGTTGAGCTGGCAGTTGGTGACGTAAAACTTTGTGCACTTGCTGTTAGTACTACTGAATTTGAATGTGTACTGGAGATCTCATTGTCTCCAATTTTCACAGGATTAGTTCTTGTTGTTGCTATAGCTGCTAGTAGAGTTGTAGTTGGAGCAGCAGTTGTAGCAGCAGTAGTTGCAACAGTAGTAGTTGTTGTAGGATTTGTGGTAGTTGTAGCTGCAGTAGTAGTGGTACTCGACAGGTCAATATCAATTTGCAATGGATTAGCACTTGCTATAGTTGGAGCAGCAGTGGTTGTTGTTGGAATTGTAGTAGTCGTTGGAGGTACAGTAGTTGTTGTTGGAACTGTAGTAGTCGTAGGAGGCGCAATAGTTGATGTTACTGGAGTAGTAGTAGTACTGGAAACGCTGTAGTAATCGCGGAGCTGCTAGTAGTAGTTATTGTTGGCTTAGTAGTTGTAGTTATGGTACTCAGTAATGTTGTAGTGGTTGTAGACAGTGACTCGGTTGTTGTAGGAGCTACTATGCTAGCTGAGGTAAAAAGTTGAGTAGTGATCGTGGGTTCCACTGTTGTGGTAGTTGTGTTTGTTGAAGGCGAAGGTGATGGCAGTGCTGTTGTAGCAGTACTACTCGTAGAAGCAGCTGTAGTAGTTGTTGCAGAAGATCGACTCTACAAATACATTCAGAAATTTACTAATCATGAATTCGGAAAAACTCCTATTACCTGTAAATTCTCAGATTTCGTAGCCAATTCCGATATATTTATGATATTATTGAAAGCCTTTACAGTGTTACCATTCAAAATTTCATTCAAAGTTGGTAGAATTGGAATAGAATCGGTTTTATTATGTTGTAAAGTTGTGCCTTCTGTGTTATTATTTAAGGTGTTTAAAGTTGTAGAAGGCATAGTCGAAAGAGGAGCTACTGTACTAGAAATTGTTTCAACAGTAGATCGAGGATTCGCTTCATTCATGATCCTAGTAGTGGCTTGATCCTGAAAATAAAAACCCTCCGAATTCTACAATTGATCTGAAATCTCCCTGAATATTGCAAAAACCAATAGACACAAATCAAAAACCATTCTAAACGTGCAGAAAGATTTTCGATTGTTTTTGAATGTACAACAAATAGAAGAAGCGAACATGCAAGCCGTAAAGCTCCCAAATGTGCAACAAATCAACCATTTCCCCACGTACAAATCAAAATATGTATTTATATATGGTTGATTTATTCAATTTCATTTAGAGAATCAACTCATATGCTATAACAGCTGCTAGTAGTGTAAAATACTGTTGCAAATATCTTTTCATGTGAAGAGTCTACAAAAAAAGCTTACCAAAAATGGAGAGTCGACTAAAAGAAACTGATTAGTGATGAGCAAAAGACCAAGACTGTCTTCATACAACAAGACCAAGCCCAAAACCAAGTCCGAATATGGAAGACTAAGACTAAAGGAAAATTATTAATAATAATAGGTCAAATGGTCAAAGAGCAGGACTGACTAGGGAAGACCTAGACCGATACCAAAACTATTGTAGTTTTGGTCTTGGTCTTGCTTTGCTCCTCACAAAAACTAACAAATGCTCTCGAAAATTTATTCAAATTTCTATAAATATACATAAATTTATATAAACAATTATCATATCTCAATAAATGGATTATAATAATATTTAATAAATAACTATACATATCTCTTATCAATAAAATAAATTTCAGTCATCTTATTGCCCAACCTCTACACAGTAGGGTCGTTACTTAAAATTTCTTTAAAATAAAAACATATTAAAATAAATAAAATTATCAAATACATTATAAACAGATTAAATATAATAAAATTAATTGAAGTAAAAAAAATTCTAATCTTTTTTCTTTATAATAATTAATTACAAAAAAAATATAGTTAAAACTCCTAAACTTAAACAAATAAAACTTTATAATAAAATTGCACTTAATAGAGAGAATATAAAATTCCGTTCATAGAACTTACTTAATATATCATAGATATATGGGACCAAAATCACCGATTTTCAGGGAATTATTGGAAATTCCATTATAAAAAATAATTCGATTTCGAATCGAGCTCCAGAGGTGGCACACACCTCGAACATCAGATTAGAAACGATTGAAATTTCCCCTATCCTTACTAATCGGTAAATAATCGAACGATTCACACAAAAATTACTCCTTAATTTGGAAATTACCTTCCGTCTATATCATTAATTGATAATTAGTTTGATTAATTTTCAGAGAATCGTAGTAATACCCTACGAATGTTGCAATTTTAATAACTTCAAAATTGCAACAAATCCTAAATTATATTGCATAATAATAATATTAATATTAATAATAATAATAAGCCCGAAACCGTTATCAAGTAATTGTTAATGGTCGCCAATTCACAGATTGTACGGATGACAGAATTGATAGACTAATCGTTGAGATCGTTCCGTTTTCTTCATAATACCCTTTTTGTAGTATTGCCGTATCGAACGACTCAATTTGTCATAATTCATAGCTGGACGATTCTTGCGTTTACCCCATAAACGGGCGACTTTCACTGAATCCTCAATTTTGAAAATACCTTTGGTACGATCCAACCATCGGATACACGAACCGTACGTTTGGGGTTGTTGTAGTAATTCCTTCAAAAATTGCCAGAGATGTATGTGTGTACTGCCACTATTAGTGGTTGATGGTCCAGAACGTGCGGATGGTGCCGTTGGGCGATTCGCTTCTGATTGGGACGATGAAATCGATTCGTCTTCATCGTCTGCAAAAAAAAACAACAATTTTAAAATCAATAGAACTGGTATTTCTTTGTTTTGTGTTTGTAACTATTTCTTAATAACATTCTATTGAGAAACAACAAAAAATTTATCACTCAAGGATAACGAGTTTTATTAATATTAAAACTATGTTTGTTATAAGATTGTTGGAATTTTGTATGATTAAATGAATTTTACCATCAGAAATATCGCCACTGGATGCATTACTTGATGCCGTTTCGGTTGACCATTGCGGATTGAGATCGTCTTCGGAATGTGCCGCCTTCCAGATTTCGAGTTGGGCATACAACATCATGCCACCCTGTAAATCCGAATTAATTACAAATAAATTACGCCATTTTAATGGGAATTAAAGGTCAAGGCCGATTGTGAAAATCGGATTTTCCCATACGCTCACGATTATTATTATTAATCAAGATTAACATAATTATTCGTTTGATAATTAATCGAAATAAGGGTGAATTTCGTAATTAATTTAATTAATTAGAAACGTAATGACCAATAATTTAAAATGCATTCCATGTACTGATGATTTTTCCATCGGTTTACTAGGTCACAACATGCAAACTTTCTCTTCGTCTTTTTCTTTGGATTTACATTTGAAAAAAATTATAAACAACAAACAAACAACACAGAAAAACCGTTAGTTTAGCCTTTCGCGTAATTACGTAACGATTTCAATTAACGTTAACGCAACAAGTGCGGATTCACATACCTGAGGCGCTCTTTTAACGAATTCATCTTCACTTAATTGCAATAAATTCGCACCATTCATCTCCCATTGTTCTGGTATTGGATCGTTCAAATCGAATTGTCGTGAAGTCCATTGTAGCCATGCTAGGACATTAGTCGTACTCCACTGGTGTGGATCTAATGATTTTAATTATTATTATTATTACTATTATTATGATGAAGAAACGTTGAAATTACCTGGAGAAATTCCAAGAGCTGTACAAGTACTGACGATGTCTTTCTTCATCTGTTCGATGGCCATATTGAAGACGGGCTCAATAGTTTCTCTCATTAAATCGTTCTGTGTATTATCATCGGGTTCTTTCATCTTGAAATCACCAACAAACTCAAAATCGATCGGTTTAATGTTGTATTTTTTTTGGAAGCTAGTGTCGCGTAGAGCCTCGCGCAATAATTGATGATCTTTCGTTTCGATTATCGGCGGTGTATTCAATAAATTCCGTAAATTTGTTGTGGTCGTTTGATAATTCGTAAAATTCGTTGTCTCCTCTTTGATTGCAATCTGTTCGAAACTGTTACAATTACTTGAACAACTCGTTGCCGGACTGGCTGGTCCCGATGATGATAAGAAATTCTCCTGTTTGATATCTAATTGATTCGCATACAAATCATCACGGGGCGATTGTGAGTAAATCGATGAATTCGGCGATGGTGTATACAACGATAATTCGGGCGAGCTTGGATAGAAATACGTTTCGTTCGATTGTCGATATTGTCCAAATTGATCGTTATTATTCGGCGACAATAAATTACCATTTAACGAAATATCCAATAGATTATTGTTTGATGATTGAAAGAAGATATTTTCGTATTTTTTCGGTGATAGTTCCGCTTCGAAATCAAGACTTAATTCAGTTGGTGCTGACGGATTGTTGGTTTGATTGTAGAAACTGGTGAAAATTTTCGGATTTTGTTGTTTCAATGCTGTTGTCTCGATTGTTGTTGGTATTGTTGCGGGCGTTGGTGTTTGATAGAATTGATTGAAATTCGATGGTTGTTGTTCACCGCCTGGCAGTAGAGATAAATCGAAATTTTCAGCGAAATTCGTGTAATCGCAAGGCGGTGTGAAGCCGGCCGATGGGACCGTTTGGGGCATCTGCGGGACAAATTCGTAAAATTGAAATAAATGGACAAATGTCGGCTCCAAAATTTTTATTGTAGACGAGCAAAATGCGATTTTCAGCCACATTAGAGCGCCATACCTGTATATGACGATTTAAGTGATAAAATCACTGTTTGGTAGGCCGAAAAACGTAATAAATTTTGACTAGAAAGTCAAAATCTACGATCTATTTTCGAACTAATTAACGGAAAATCTGTGTCAATTAGAAGGAAAATCGCTTAATTATATTGAAAAAATTCTTCACTGGTAATAATAATAAACTAAAAACGCATTGACGTAGATATCATCCGCAGCGGTTTTGTTTATTTTAACGAATTTATTTTAACAGATGGTTCGAACGATTTAGGTGAATTTATATCGATATTAAAATCGTTAAACGCCAACGAAAAAATTCCAAAGCCAACGCAGGGCATCAACTCAATTTGCGCAGGGCATCAAGCAATTCACCATAGATAATAAAATGATCATGGACATTGCCCTTAACTATTCGTGATTTGGCCGGCCAGGAAACATTTTTGACAACCTTGATAAAGTTCAAATGCGCACACGAATCTGTTAATTGTTTTGTTCAATCAACTCAATTCGACACGTTAATCAGTGGAATTTTTGAATGGCGAAACTAAAATTACCTCTTTTTTGTCAGCTAAAATAAATCAAACGCTTCAGTGGTTATTCTAAAAATAATACATAATAATTATTGTCTTGTTGGATTCGGTATTGAGTTAAGGGACGGTTTAGTGTCGGCTTAATACTCACATAATCGGTAATAGTAGAAGGAATTTGATTGAAATTTTAAGATCTGCACGAAACCGGTCCACTATAACAACTAAATCTTCCTTCTTAGTCTAACATTTGAGATAAATCACGGTTCCCTCTCTTTTTCGATAGATTCGTTCACCTTGGTAATGAAGTGTAAGTACTTAAACTTTAATACATCTGTGTTTATTGTGATGAGATTTTCGTCAAAGAACCGAATGACGTCATTGTGTAATGTTTGTATAATCGAATCGTCATACAGTGGGAAGTCTACAATTTTATTAATTCTATGGTGTTTGGGAAAAATAAAATAAACTTTTGAGATGAGGTGATAATTCGATTGAGATTTTGGGGAAGTCCGCTTGAAAAATTGAGAATAATTGTTTTTCAATTGATTCATAAGCGGCTTCATTATAGTTACCTGCAAATAAGTCATTGTGGAAATTCCAAATTACGTAATATTTAAAATAGAGATTTTTATAAGATAAAATCAAGACAAGGACATAAAATTATTTATATTAATATATGTATAAGCGTTTAGATTTCAACAAAGTTATGTCCAAGGAGACTTGGTCTTTCCAAATCAGAACGTGATCTTGCTCTCTTATACCATTCACTATAATAATCTCTTTTTCTTTCCGTAATAAACGATATAAATCTATCATTGTCTGTTATTAAACATTCTAAATGGATCTTATTACAATTGTTATTAATATTAATATGCAAATATCACTACCGGCTCGAAAATTTTTCGACGAGTGTGGGTGAAGGCTGATCCTGATTAATAACAAAAGTTAAATTTAGTAACAAAAGGTATACACAAAAATATTAAGGGGCTTGGCGCTGTTTTTTTCCCGTCTTTTCTTATGCAACTTTATATCAGAAAAAATGCATTATCTAAGGTCAATTATTATCACAACACCGCACAAAAATTCGTGATAAAACAAAAGAAGATTACGAAATTCGTTTTTTGTTTTTCGAAAAAGAAATCATCAACTTTCTAAAATTCCAGGAAAGTGAAATTGTCTTTTTTCCCCCCGTTTATCTTATACCTAATTGGATAAGGATAACTGTTTATAGATGACGAATTACCGATTTTTACGTCAATACGTAACCGCAGATTTCCTGATTAATTTTTTGTATCGAAACTATCCTCTTCGTATTGTAGATTATTTAGGGTTTGGTGCGAAATGCGTAAATTGCGCAACTCGCAAATTTTCAAAAAAAAAATGTTGTAAACAATTTTCAAGAATCAAAAAAATTCACTTACTGTTTCATTAAAATCGGTATTCCTCGATACTAGAACCATCTTGGAGGTCAGGTTGTCCACAAGAATTCCACGAAAATTCTCCCAAATTTACGTATTTACGTTTTGTTAAAAAAATCAAAGAATCAACAAATAGGGGAATTCTATACTACACTTTGGACATTATTTTGGTTTGTTGTAAATATTAATAAATTAAAAAAACCAAAAAAATATTGAGAAATTCTTTGGAAGAGTTTCGATCGCGAACTGTTCTCTGTGGCTGTTGTTCACTAAATGTTGGGCAATAGTTAATTCTTTACGGTTCACGGACATGCGGCCTACTTTGCTTTCATCTAAGAAAACAAGTGAAAGATATTTGGTGTGTGTTTTTTTTATCAAAACATTTATTAATAAAAATTATAACTTTTGTTACTAACTAGTTTTAAACATATTTTTATTTTGGATTGATTAGCCAATGAATAGGAGCGCCTTCAAATTTATTTGTGTTTTTTTGGAAGATTTCGTCTCATGTATAGTTGGTTCCATGCTTAAACGCTCCGGAATTTCAAGCAAAAGCTGCGCCCTCTAGTAGTGATTCTCTTAGGCTGCCAAAATTGATCAAATTTTGGTGAATTTTGAATCTTTGAAACTTCCAAAGTTACCTGTCCAACAATAAGTCTCCGGGTATCTTGACTGAGGGAGGCACGGCACTCTGGGTTAATGTAGTTTACCTATTTTGTTTCTGTATCTCATCTTCAACACCACCCTTATCGAGTCACGCCTTTAGAAGTTATGTGAGACGATCTCTAATCAACTCGGTATTTTTTTATTTTACTTCTTTAAATTTAATTCTTGACCTAACAAAATTCTGATGTGACAAAATTGGAAGTTTGGCCGCCCCCGTTTCATCGAATAGAATTTCCAAGTTACAGTCTGTCTCATGCTAAATCTAAGAGTTGAAGAGATGAGCACTGGATTTATGGATATTTCTCTAATTTTTTGATAAGTTTACTTCTTCTCGCTCTCTTCTTCAATGCTATCCTCCATAAAACAGGCCTGTAATTGATTTGGACCAGGAACTGCCTAAATAATAGTCCGTTATCTGATAAATACACCCTCGATTTATAGTTTTTCCCCGTCTTTATGACCAGTTTTTTGGTGCGTTTTCGTTCTCTTCAAAACAACCTCCATAAGCCACGCCTTCATTTTCTCATTTCTCTTATTCTGATTTCGTGATCAACTTCTTGACTTGCCAAACTTTAAAATTGGAGTTTTGTCCACCCCTGTTTCATCCAGTGGTGCAATAGGCTTGTAATATGCCTTAGACTGCGAATTTCCTAATTTCCAGCCTGTCTCATGATAAATCTGTAATAGTCGAACAAGAGATGAGCGCACTAGATTTATGGATATTTCTCTAATTTTTTGCTCAGCTTATTTCTTCTGTCTCTCTCTCTCTCCTCTTCAACACTATGCTCCATAATGGACCACATGCCTTACATAAAACAAGCTTAAATACACCCTCGATTTATAGTTTTTTTCCCCCGCCTTTATGACCTGTTTCTTTTTACGCCTTCCTTCTCTTCAAAAGAACCTCCACAAGCCACGCTTTCATTTTTTCCCTTTCCTTCTGATTTCGTGGTCGATTTTAGAACAACTGGTTCTAAGAAAGCACTTTTGCCCAAAATTTCTTTTTTGGCTTGACAAACTTTAAATGTCAGAAAATTGGAAGTTTGTCCACCCCTGGCTAAGGCTTGTAATATGCCTTAGACCAGAGGTTCCCAATCTTTTGCGGTTTACGGCTCCCTAAATAATCAGATTTTTTCCGCGGCGCCCTCAATACATCAGATTTTGTTCTAAATTTTTGACTTTCTTGAAAAATTGGAAAACTTTCCTTTTTTAAAAGCGCAAAATTTCAAGAATTGGAAAATTGAAAATTTCGCGACGCCCTAATGACGGCCTCGCGGCTCCCCGAGGAGCCGCGGCGTACACTTTGGGAATCACTGCCTTAGACAGAGAATTTCCTAATTTCCAGCCTGTTTCATGATAAATCTGCAAGAGTCGAAGAAGATAAGCACACTGGATTTATGCATATTTCTCTCACTTTTTTCATCTCTCTTCTATCTCAATCTCTCTCCTCTTCAACATTATACTCCATAATGGACCATATGCCTTACATAAAACAGGCCTGTAATTGAATGGGACCAGGAACTGCCTAAATAATAGCCTGCCATATGATAAATACATTCTCGATTTATAGTTTTTCCCCCGTCTTTATCACCAGTTTTTTCTTGCGTCGTCCTGCTCTTCAAAGCAACCTCCACTAGCCACACCTTCATTTTTTCATGTTTCTTCTGATTTCATACTCGGTTTTAGATTAACTGGACCTTAGAAAGCACTTTTGCCAAAAATTTCATTTTAGGCTTGACAAATTTTTGATGTTAGAAAATTAGACTGGGAATTGCCTAAGTTAGAGTCCATATTCACATGAGGCTATGTCTAGTCAGCTCTGTCGTTTTTTATTTCTCTTCAGTCTTGGCTTTTTTTGACCAATATTTGCCTATAACTGGGAACTTTTTAAATGTGGCGACCCTTTTGTAAACATCCTTAAGATGCGTATTTTCAAAGAAGGCAAAATCTTCTGTAGTAAAGCCTGCAGATATTTGACTAGAAAGGATTTGTTGGTTAGCCCTCAGCAAAAAATATTAATCTTCAAATATTTTATTGATAATAAATTATTTACAGTCGCTCCTGCTTCTAAAACGTTCTTCAACCATAACAAACTGAATATTTACATAATTATTCTATTTACATAAGCATTAATGCGTTTAAATTTAAAATCATAGAAGCTTGAATAATCATCTTCAATTTGTTTCTATTTTACCTAAATAATTTGAGTATAATAATAATAATAATAATAATGATTTGATGGATTTAAAAGCACACATTTTCGACAATTATCTTAAAAGTTCTTAAACTCAGTCTTCCCACAACACTCTTATTTTTATGTTAATTAACTAGGATTAACTGATGCATTCGCTGAGCTTCCACGTGCAAATGTTCCGACATATCTAGAACCTGAACCTATTAGATTTTGAAAATTTTGGGCTGCACCCTAGAAAAATTACCAAAAATTTTACAAATCAATACCACGAATTAGTTAATGATCTACCTGTAATGCAGATCCCAGGAACTGTGTTAAGGCTCTTGTTACATTAATCGCAGCAGAAATCAACTGTCCTCGAACTAAAGTGTCATCATCTTGAATCCCCGGTACCGCATTTAATTGGACCGGTGGTAGAGCAACTCGAGGTTTTGTTGTAGTTGTTGTGCGTTTAGTTGCTGTTGTTGCTACCGGAGATACTGATATAATATCATCATCTAGAATACTGTTGCTCACAACAATTGTTTGGGGTGTTGTTGATGAGGTACTAACGAAGGGTAGATTGGTTGTTGAGATTTGTTTTGCTCTCCTTTCTGTTGTTGTTGTTGTTGTTGTTGCTGTTGTTGAAGGCAATGGCGTTAATCTATCAAGCCCACCACCAGTTATGAGATTTTGCAATTTCTTTTGCGTTTCAACATCGAGTTGATTATTCGTTGGATCTTTCTGTATAGCTTCTAATTTCTTGATCAAAAACGCCACATCAGTTTGTGACAGTGAATTCGATAATGGTAGAGGTTGAGGTGATGTCACAACAACCGGTGTAATACGTGTTGGTTGATTCAACAGCGTTTCCCTATCGGCACTTTTTTGTTTCGGTTTTGATTTAGTTCTGGGTCGTTGTGTTGTTGTCGTTGTTGGAGGTCCATTGAAAGCGTTTAATAACCATCTTAAACCTTGCATCAATACTGGTGCTCTAGTCGGTGCTGGTTGTTTGGTTGTTGTTGTTCGTTTTGTTGTTGTTGTTAAAGTTGTTGAACTAGGAACGATGGTTGTTTTCGTATAAATCACTCCAAGACCATTGGGTGTTGTCGGTGCAATTCCTTGCTTCTTCAACAATTCGGCAATGATAGCATCATTAGTTTTGCCAAATGACGATTGAATGTTTGTTGTTTTAGGAACGGTACTCAACAGTGCCTCAAGATTCGCCCGACCGATATCAGGAGTTACTTTTTGATTATCGATACTAGAAACTGTAGTCGATTTATCTTTCTGATTTGATCGTTGGACAGCTAAAGCGATTATCTGGAAATCGATCAAAATGAAAATAATATCTGCAAATGCACTAAAATATTTACTTTATTAGCTAATTCTGTAGGACTTTGTGTTGTTATGGGTTGATTTACTAAATTCTATAAAAAGAAATCAAATAATAATTACTATTTAGATTAGCAATACGAATTCCTTACAAGTCTATTGAGGAAAGCTAATTGTTTCAAAATAGCTGCTTGTTCAGCTTCCAATTTGGCTAAAGTTTGTAGATCTTCTAATTGTTGTTTCGTTAATTGTTTTGGACTGTTCGTTGAGCTGGCAGTTGGTGATGTAAAACTTTGTGCACTTGCTGTTAGTACTACTGAATTTGAATGTGTACTGGAGATCTCATTGTCTCCAATTTTCACAGGATTAGTTCTTGTTGTTGCTATAGCTGCTAGTAGAGTTGTAGTTGGAGCAGCAGTTGTGGTAGCAGTTGTAGCAGCAGTAGTTGCAACAGTAGTAGTAGTTGTAGGATTTGTGGTAGTTGTAGCTGCAGTAGTAGTGGTACTCGACAGCTCATTATCAATTTGCAATGGATTAGCACTTGCTATAGTTGGAGCAGCGGTAGTTGTTGTTGGAATTGTAGTAGTCGTAGGAGGTGCAGTAGTTGTTGTTCGAACTGTAGTAGTCGTAGGAGGTGCAGTAGTTGTTGTTCGAACTGTAGTAGTCGTAGTAGGCGCAGTAGTTGTTGTTACTGGAGTAGTAGTAGTACTGGGCAACGCTGTAGTAGTCGTGGAACTGCTAGTAGTAGTTATTGTTGGCTCTGTAGTTGTAGTTATGGTACTCGGTAATGTTGTAGTGGTTGTAGGCAGTGACTCAGTTGTTGTAGGAGCTACTATGCTAGCTGAGGTAAAAAGTTGAGTAGTGATCGTGGGTTCCACTGTTGTAGTAGTTGTGGTTGTTGAAGGCGAAGGTGATGGCAATGCTGTTGTAGCAGTGCTACTCGTAGGAGCAGCTGTAGTAGTTGTTGCAGAAGATCGACTCTACAAATACATTCAGAAATTTACTAATTATGAATTCGGAAAAAACTCCTATTACCTGTAAATTCTCAGATTTTGCAGCCAATTCAGATATATTTATGATATTATTGAAAGCCTTTACAGTGTTACCATTCAAAATTTCATTCAAAGTTGGTAGAATTGGAATAGAATCGGTTTTATTATTTTGTACAGTTGTGCCTTCTGTGTTATTATTTAAGGTGCTTAAAGTTGTAGAAGGCATAGTCGAAAGAGGAGCGACTGTACTAGAAGTTGTTACAATAGTAGATAGAGGATTCGCTTCATTCATGATCCTAGTAGTGGCTTGATCCTGAAAATAAAAACCCTACGAATTCTACATTTGATCTGAAATCTCCCGAAATATTGCAAAAACCAATAGAGACAAATCAAAAACCGTTCTAAACGTGCAGAAAGATTTTCGATTGTTTTTAAATGTACAACAAATATAAGAAGCGAACATGCAAGCCGAAAAGCTCCCAAATGTGCAACAAATCAACCATTTCCCAACGTACAAATCAAAATATTTACATATGGTTGATTTCTTTTTGTTTAATTTCATTTAGAGAATCAACTAATAGTTTGATACTCTAGAAGGCAAAACATAAAAACAATAAAATTGCCCACAACCGTATAAAGTTATTGACAAACAAAAAATACCATTTGAAGATTTGTGTTATCCGGTGCGCCGTCTTGTTCAGGTGTTACTTGGTTACTGGTTATTTCCGTTAAGGTTGGAGGATTTGCGCGTGTATCAAATCCGCTTACCCTTATTACTGGTTCCATTGGAACAAGGGTACCATTCGGGAATTTCCTCACAATTGTATTATTTGGATAAACACCAACAACTAGATATGGCGTTTCTTTATTAGGGAATGCACTCGGTCGTTTACGTAATATTGTATTATTGTTTAATACAGCAAATATGTAATAGTCTTTATCTGGTGATACTGTTGATAATGTGGATGATTCGACTGAATTATTTATTATTTCATTTATTGGTTGTAATGATTTGTTATTGTTTGTGAAGTCATTATTAACAGAAGCAATATCATTCGATAATGGATTTACGATAGATTGAGAAGTATTCTCTGAAGCAGTTATATTAGGGAGTTCAGAACTAACCTCGGTAGTAGAAGCTACTTCTGTGGTAATAACACTTGTCTCTACGGTAGTAACGCTCATTTCTGACGTCACAATAGATTGAGTATCGTTTTCGGAAACAGTTTCAGATGATAAAGGATTCGGTACCAGTGTTGTAGGAGTTACAGTAAGGCCCTCAGAAGAACTTGTTGGAACAGTAACCGTCTCTGTAGTAGTAGGGATCGAATCTGGAGCGGAAGAAGCAGTTTCTGTGGACGCAGGATTTTCTGTAGTAGTTACAGCCGATAAAGGATTCGGTACTAATGTTGTTGGAGTGCCAGTAACAGCCTCAGAAGAACTTATTGTAACAGTAGTACCAGCAGGAATTTCAGCAGTAGTTATAGCAGATAAAGAATTCGGTACTAGTGTTGTAGGAGTTCCAGTAACAGCCTCAGAAGAACTTTCAGGAGTTTCAGTAGTAGTTATAGCCGATAAAGGATTCGGTACTAATGTTGTTGGAGTGCCAGTAACAGCCTCAGAAGAACTTATTGTAACAGTAGTACCAGCAGGAATTTCAGCAGTAGTTATAGCAGATAAAGAATTCGGTACTAGTGTTGTAGGAGTTTCAGTAACAGCCTCAGAAGAACTTTCAGGAGTTTCAGCAGTAGTTATAGCAGATAAAGGATTCGGTACTGGTGTTGCAGAAGTTCCAGTAACAGCCTCAGAAGAACTTATTGTAACCGTTGTAGTAGCAGGAATTTCAGCAGTAGTTGTTGCTAAATTAGGAGTTTCTGTGGTAGAAAGATTAGGTTCTAAAGTGGTGAAGACACTCTCAGGAATTGCCGATAGTGTGGTTGTTGGTATTTCAACCGGTTCAGAAGTGAAAGGACTTGCCTCAGTAAGAGAATTCTGTCCTAAATCGGCAGGAGTTGTGTCTGTTGACGAAATAATTGCTGTTGAAGATTGAAGTGTTGCAGTATCAGATTGTGGGGTGATAGTTGTGATTTCCGGTAAGGAAGTCGTAGTAGAAAAAGCAGCAGTACTGGTACCAAACTGTAAATTAGAACGGCTAGGAATTGTGACTGTAGAAGTTGAGAAATCATCAGATGTTATCGTATTTAATAGATCATTAGCTGAGAAGACTGATACACTACCAGGACTTACTTCGAATCGAATTAAAGGCGGTAGATTATTGGTAGTTTCTGGTAATTGTGTTGTTTGTGTTTGTCTGTTTGTTTCAGTTGTTGTTGTTGGTGGTGCTTGTGTTGTTGCTAATCCTCCCAATGTCGATTCAATTCGTGGTTGAACTGTTGTTGTCAATATCTCTGGTATTGTTGCTGTTGTTGGTGATAGAGATCTAAGAAGTTCTAATAAGCTGTCTATTGTGTCTTTTTGTAACATCTCTTCAACAGTAATTGTATCTAAATTATTTACAGTTGTGCTGGGTGCTTGTACAAGATTCTCCCCAAACAGTTGTGGATAAACAGAAGGACTAATTGTGTTAAAATCGTTACCTACTTGTTGTTTAGTTGTTGTTTGATAATTATTTTCAGTTGTTGCTTCTAATTGTATTGCTGATAATGAATTTAAGATTTTTTCAATAACAGTTGTCGGTTTTTCAGTAGTTATCCGTCTATCGTCAATATTATCAGTTTTTTTTGGTGTCAATTTTAATATTGTCGTCGGTCGTGTTGTCTCAATACGTATAGATTCGGGTGTTAATAGACCAGCACTAGCCACATTTAATACAGTTGCTGTTGATGGTGGTGGTGGTGGTGTTGATATTGCCGTTATTGAACTAATTATTTGTTCAATTAACGATTTAGGTTTCTCGGTTGGTTTCGTTTGGGCTTCTGCTACCTTTAAAAAATATCAAAATACAAATAATTCGGACCCTTAAACGATCTTTTGTGTTAACGTTAATGTCTCCGCACAACTAAATATAATGTTGCATACCTTCACAGTTCCAAAAGTCGGAACTACAATCAAATTCGATAAATTAATGAAAATCATACGATTATCCCGGAATGACGGAATTTCTTTCAATTCTCTCCAGAACTGGTGAAAATTCTCAAAAACGGTTCCAATTATTGAGAACTTTGACCAGTTTTGTTCATATCAATTTCAATATTGTGATCGACCAATATCTCTCCAAATTGTGTAACCATAAAGATATTCAACATTATGTTTGCACGCTTATTATATCTATAGATAGAAGACGGAGACTTCAGCCTTAATGTTGTGACAATTCTATTTACCAAAATCTTATTGTCGCTATCCGGATTTGTATAATTATCGTTTACTAGATTTGCCGATGGGGGTGTAAAAATTGGATCGTTGATTGTCACTACTTCCAATCCCAAATCTTTGTCTTGTACCATTGATTTCGCCTGAAAAGTTGATTTGATTTCAATAACCGGTTAAACGGTTCAATGATGATTTTAACGATTTTTCAAATTGATGATGATTGGAAATAACACAACTTTGTTTGATAATCAATGATTACAAAGTTTTATTGTGCACAACTTATAGAAAATGAAATCAAAAAATACATTGAAACATACAAGTGATGATGATTAAAGTAAATAATGAAAAAATTTGACGGAAAATCAACAAAAACGCAATTTTTGTTTTTGATGAGAAAATTATACCGAAAAAATTGGAACAACATTAATGATTATATAAACAAATTGGTTTAATTATAACAATTTTTTTGACGACAGAATTAGAGACTTCCTTATCAATTAACGAAGTAGTTTGCCAAATTTTTGTTGACTTTCCCTTAACTACAACTAAATTACAATAATCTATACCTACCTATTATAGTTCTAAAGCAATTCTGTGTGATAATAATTTCGATTTACCTCCAACCTTGCCACCGCAAATATTTACAAAATTACAAGACTACAATTTCTAGTTCATAAACTTTTCACAAATAAACAAAAATTAAAAAATTAAATGGAAAACCCAAAAACTATAATAGTTAGGAGTAAATAATGAGTAAACTAAATACTAAATTATAATGTTCCAACAATTATTCCAATAAATTATAGAAATAATATGAACTCACCGCTGGTGTTGTACGAATTGTTGGTACAGTTGGTTGGTAAACTGGCGGCGTATTACCTACCCTTTTACCACTCGATAGCGTGTTTTTGCGGTAACGGGAACTGTAACGATTGCGGTTTACCGTTATCGTACTCGGTGGGATCTAGAAGACATATTTTTTGGCTCAAATAAACCTAAAAACTTAACAAAACATTAACGTACCTGTGTTGAATGTGGTGCCCGTTTGACATGTTCATCGATCTTTTTGCTGCTGTACAACTTTCGTGGACGTTTTGTTGGTTGAGTTCGTGGCAATATCGCCGGAATGGTGCTACTTTCCGGTTTCTGGTAGCTCAAATTGTTGATTTTAGCATGATATCTCGTTGGTTTTCTTGTTGTTCGTGTTGTAGTTATTGTAGTTGTTGTCGAAGTTGTTGATGGTGTTGTTGTTGTTGATGGAAATCTCCTCGGAATTGTTGGCTTTTTCTTTACAAATTTGAGCTACAAATCAATTTTTAATAGAATTATCGTAATCATTTTTTTGAGAAATTTACAGGAATTGGTGTGGTCGATTGTGCACTTCTAGTTGTAGCCTTTTGTGTGACTTTTGGTTCCTAAATCAATTTTAATTGTTGTACTTTTCAACATTAATGAAACTACTCACCTTATTCTGTTTCTTTGCTTGTATCAACATTTTGAACGGTTCCGGATAGTTATCGGATTCGGTAATCTCCTCTTCTGATCTCGTTAGATTCTCTTTGATTTTGTTATCTTCATTAACCACCCGTCGTCTATTAGTTCTAGTAGTGTTGCGATTACTTTCGATTGTTGTAGATTCGAGACGTTTTCGTGGAGCTCGTATGACTTTACGTCTAGAGGTGACTTCGTTCACTTCAGCAATCACGGATTGTTTCACAATCACCTGTTGTCCAGATCTTGGACGTGGCTTTGTAACAGTTTCCACACTATTTTGGACGAAATTTCTCCCTTTCGGCACCTCGTCTTCTCGTTCAAATAGCGGTAGAACTTCTAATTGATTCTCGTCGATTATTGGCGGTAAATTTCGCGAACGACTATTTAACCGTCTTGTGCCACTGTTGCGTCTTACCGGAATCTCATTATTTTGTTCATTTTGACGATTCTGAGATCGTCGATTATAATTCACATTACGTTGTAGAATTGCTTCTGCTGTAGTTGGTGGTGATGTAATTTTACGGCCAGTTCTGGAACGTTTCGGTAATTCTGTGGTAATTTCCGGATTTATTGAACTCCTTGTTGGATTCTCGTTAATTCGCCTTCTGACACCTTTACGGGTAACTCGTGTAATTGTTGGTGTTGTTGTCGATGATACTTCATTGCGATTCCTCGCTCGCCGCCGGTTCGTTACAGTGGAGACTTCCGGAACGTTTTGACTTCTAACCGGATTTCTTCTATCAGAAATTCTAGAAGGCCTCGAAACTCTTTCATCATTTCGTAGATTCGTTGTATCCACTTGTGGCAAAGTTTTCCGTATTTCTGTTATCTTATCAACATTTCTTTCCGTTGTGGTGGTTGTTGTTGATGTTGTGGTTGTTGTCGTTGTTGATTCTGGCGTTACTTTATTGTTGTCGTTCGTGATCTCTCCAATCGGTGATGGATTTATTCGATTCGGTATGAATTCCGGTGGTACATCATCGATTGTCTCTTTCACTTCATAACTTTTTGCAATATTATCCGCTTCAGTTGTTGTAGTTGTTATTGTTTTACTAAAACGATTTTCTATGGTTCTTGTTCGTTGCTGATTGCGATTTGTTCTTGAACGTGTCGTTGTTTCAGATTCTTGAGGTAATGCGGCAAATTCAGTTGTTTGTGAAAATCTGGCCCGACCTCGTGACGTTCTTGGATTTGTTGTTTGGATAATTTCCGCACTCTGGAATTCAAAAAAGAAACAAACAAGAAGAAAAAAAGTTCCTCAATTAGGCAAAAAAAAAACAACAAACGATGAAGGTCATTACAGATTAATGCCAAACGTCTTATCAATTATCAAACCATTAAAATTAGAACATTTAATGGATTTGTTTTTGTTTAAAGTGCACTGGTCGAAATGCGGTTGACATTTCAAGTCTCTAATTCACAAGGTTATCGCGTTCGGATTTTAACAAACATTGATCAAATCTTGAAATCAACTAAATTTAGGACTGTAAAAGTAATATAATATTATGGATATTTGACAAGAAAAATAGTGCCAAGCCCAAGCTTTGTGTCGATTATAACTGTGATATTTTTGCTGACTTACAGTTAGACAAATCAAACTACTGTACATTAATGTGCTAGAAAGCTATACAAAAAAAACCAGAAATCTCGTTTAGCCAAAAATTCTAGACCATTAATTTACGTAATCGTTAAATTTCATGGACGAAAATTGTGTAAATTGCTGATGAACTCATCAAATTGCTACAAGAAAAGATAATTTTCTTTAAATTACTTTGAACAGCTACGTGATTTATTTAGAAAGTCCGCATTAAGTGTTGACGCTTCCAAAAGAGAGTTTTACAACAATAAAATCGAATTTTCCACAAACAACTAAATTCTGTAATAGAAACGATTCGAATAAATTGCCTAATACGTATATAAATAGTGACAATTTTTTTTTTGAAAAGCTTCAAGGCTGGCTTATGATGTAGAAAAATCTATATTCACACTCACTTATTGTTACAATTGTCGTACTGTTAAACCGGATTTCCAATTGCCTTAAGAATTATTTATGGTTTCATTTATTCATTCGATGCCAATTAGAATCGTGTAATTTTTTATAAAGTTATTACGATTTTTTCCGTGTACACACAATACAGGAAAATGTATGGAAAAAATTAGCAATTTTAAATATACACTTTCTTCAAAATATTTCATTACATTTATTAAATATTTTCAAATACTTTCACGGAAATTTCATAGGAATATTGTTGTTTTATTATAAATAAATTACAATATACGCCTGATTTAACTCTATATTAACAACAAAAAAGCGAATCTTTCTAATTGCGCTAATATTTTGAATTGTTTGAATGAAATCTCGCCAACTATTAAGTAATTGATTCTACAGCTACGGCATTCGAGCTAGGCTCATGAACTGTTCAAAAGTTAGCGAGTTAGTGTTTATAAGCGATATTTTCGAGATTCTGCTGTACCACAATCTCTCCAAGAACGTGTTTTCTTTTAATAAGCACCTAGCGAATTTGCTGAAATAAATTGTTTTAAACTATTACGAAATAAAAGCAAAAATTGGTGACGCTCCTAGTTTCTAGAGTCCTGCGGCTAGCAAAGTAGAATTATGTTGTTTAAATTTCTCTTTTTTTCTTTTTTATTTCCATCGAAGACACAATGAAACGTAAAGTTTTCCATATATCATCAAAATTCCCCAAGAATAGGTGTTAGTGTTAAGAAACTTGGTGAATCACTTTAGTCTGTTCTCGGCGATTTAAAAACGGTATACAGACCGTTTCAACACAAGCGCGCCGCCTTTCACAAGTTCTTCAATTATTAAGATACTCGTTTGCAGCCCTTAAGAACTTAAACTAGGTCATCTAAGCACACACCTTTGGTGAACCGGTTTAAGTTCTTGCATATGAATATTTTAATAATTGAAGAAGCTACGAAAGGTGGACGCTTGGGCTGAAACAGTCTGTATTTAGACTCTTTATACAGTGCCACAATCACAGCACTTAACACACTAAATTCTTGTGTTTTCTTGACAACCAAAACAAATAATTTTTATCTCTTTCATCCGATGAAATGTGATACGAAATGACTTTGGGAGATTGATTCAATCACATTTCCTTTAAGACCAGAAGAAAATACAATGGATAAAAATGTGTAAATTGAGCGACAGGGCTCTGTTATTTCTGATCAAGCGAAAGGTGGTACTTTTCTCTATTTCTTTATTATCCAAATTAATTGAAAAAGAAGTGGTGCGAAACAATTTGGACAGGGTGGGACTTCGACACTTTTTGCCCAAAATTGTCTAAGTTTCTCTTGTTTAGGAAAAAACTTCGAATTTGTATGATTTTCGTTTAATTTTCAAATAATCCAGTTATTTTCTTGACCACACAAAGAGAAAATAATACAATTTTTCATCAACGAAATGGATCAGTGAACAAAACAGTCAAACATCGAACAAGATGATCATTGTCGTTATCATTAGAGCTGAACAAACTATGGCTGAATGAAATAAGAGACTCCTATAAAATAAAATCAAACGATTTCTATTTTGTCTACAATACTAATGTATGAACAATTTAAACCACATGAATACTATAACAAGGCTATTTTAATAAATAATCGACGAAACATTCAATACTTTCGAAATATTATTTTTTTTTCCTGTAAATTCGTAAACCTTTTACGATTACGATTAGTAAACTAACAATGAATAAATTAATAGAATAAACAAAATATCCCGGAAATAGTTCATTTAATTTGATCTAATTTTGTTGTTTGTTTGTTTTTTTGTTTATTTATAATTTTCTTGTATTAAAATATTTATATGCCGTAAATTACTCACCACGAAAGTGAAACCATAACGTTTTATTCAACACCGGAGCAAATAAGAGATTTTTATTTATTATTTTAAACAATGAAGGCACTTCTAATCGGCGAAAATGCGTTTTTCTTCATATTTTCCTCGGATTAATTATAAACAAAAATTTCGTGTTACTCAATCAAAGTGAAGGTACAACTACATAATTTCATTAAAATTTCAATTAATTCTAATATTACTCATAATAATTAGCATTAAACAAAGTATTGATTGATTTTCTTATTTCCGTTATAATTAGTCGTGTTTTCAAATAATTAATAACATTGCAATCTAAAATCGATTTTTTTTCAATTTTCTTTCGTTTACAAAAAAACACTCCCGGCAAGGTCGTTTTATAAACTATACCGGTTAATATTGTAAAATTATAGACAATCACTTTATACTATACCATTATCAATCGATAAAAAATCAAATTGAGTTTTTCTTAATGATATTAATGGTAGGTCAAATGAGCAACTTTCACGAAATCAAAAATTTGAAATCTTGTTGCTTTGTAATTGGCAAGTCTGTAATTGTATAGATATTGTTAATTCAATTGTTTAATAGATTGAATTTTGTTGTAAAATTATTTTATTGTTGATAAGCATGTTCGATAAGTATTTCTGTCAAGAATATGTTAATCAAGCCATTAAAGGTCTTTAATCAGTCATAAATTTTACTTTTCAGGCGTATTAACTAGAATTTTCACTTTTTATCGAGTGTTTCGTTTATTGTTGCTCGATTACATTTATCTTGGTTTTCATAAAGTGCTGGTTTATGCAATTCAAATTTACCCTTTTATAAATTCATGCGTTAGTGTAGTTGGCCGCCACAACAAAACTTTACTTTTTGCAGCTGTTATCATGCTTACTGTGTGTTAATTAAGTGTCGAATTTTATATTCGCTTAGATTTTTTGGCTGAGCATGAAGCTTGCGTGTCAATTTTGATAATCGTTTGATAGTTTCAAGGTATTTTTAACATTTTTCTGCTATTTGCTCTTCACTGGAACTACATAGAAACTTTTAAGACTGCTGAAACTGCAGATTTTGCACTGTAAATATCTACCAAACGCAAAAGTTGCAGCCAAATATAATGTTTTACTGATTTCGAAGCTCAACATAGATGGATAAATTTTTGGTTGACGTAAGAATTTCCAAAACATATTCTTACACTTTCATTCCGTCAAAAATGCCCTTTAGAATCGATACAATCTTTCTCAAAGGCTGAGAAAACAAATTTACAACGATTTTGAAAGTACAGATTTTGCAGGGTGTCCAATTATATAATGAAAAGCAGATAGATAGTTTCAGCATCATAAGCACTTCAATTTTCACCTCAATCCTGTGGCTAAACAAAGACGAGTTAGTTGAGCAGAAACTATTAAGACTGCTGAAATTGCAAATTTTGCACTGTTAGCCGAAACTTGCAGGTTACCTCAGGGACGATTTCTATAAAATTTTAGAGTCGATGAAGAAACACTGCTGAAGCCATAATTTTTGGATTACGACTCCTGCACTCGAAACTCTCAAGATACATCAAGGAAAAGCAGATAGTTTCAACATCATATAGGTGCACTCCAATTCTTTATCTTTTTACTTGAACTACTTAGAAACCGCTTTTTAGAAAGGCTGATGGAACAAAAACTTTTAAGACTGCTGAAACTGCAGATTTTGCACTACAAATCGAAATTTGCAGGATTTAAACTTGAACTCCAGAAAATTTTAGAGCAGACGTAATATTTCTCAAGAGCTGACAAAATTTTAAAGACTGTTGAAGCTACAGATTGTCACTCCAGCCCTCAAAACTTCAAGGTACATAAAATGACGGCCAATTTTGACCTTCTACTAATCTTAATGTTAAACGCAGATGAGCGAGTTTTCGTTAACGTTTCCGAGACATTTTCTACTTTTTGTAGATTTTTTTCTCACTGGACCTGTATAGAAAATGATGGTTCAATCTTTCTCAAGGAACCATTTGTAAGACGGCCAAGGAAATTGGTCGAGACTTTTCGTTTTTACATTATTTATTGAGCTGCGGCCGTTACTTCGTCTTGATTTTTTGTAAAAATTGCTATTGCAAGACAACTAATAGGGTAAATTAGATTTGCAAAAAGTTCATTTTCGTGTCGAAAACATAATTACGAGCGTTATACGTATGCAGCTTAGTTTAAAATTGACAATAGCGTTCGACAATTATTCGACAATTACAAGGCCCTGGTGGCTAATTTGGCTATTATAAATGACCAAAATTGGATAGTAGCGAAAGATATGATTTCTTATTTTCGTTACTTCAAGGACTGACTTTGTTGTTAATAATGACTTTAAATAGTTGCCAAGCTGGTTATTGCTTAACTGCCTCCCATAATTTGATAATGTATTCAGATTTTCGAAAATTGTGATTTCTTAAGAAAAACCGGAAAAAAACGGTTCCTCTGGCTGTCGCCAGATAAAGATCAGCGCAATATATCAAAGTCGTCATAACGTTCTTCATCATTATTACAACTTTCATTTTTTATTCTTATTTGAATATTTAGTTTGGCCCATTTATTAAGAGATTGCTTCCCGTTGCGGAAGCAACGGGTAAGGGTGAATTACATTTAAATGAAACACGCTCTATAATAGTGTGTAATCTGGTTTTCACGCTTGAAGAATGAATGCAAGAGACGGAAATTTCTACAGACAATTTGATAAAAAAACAATGCGAAATTGGTGCAATTTTAAATATCAGATTTTTATCTATTAGCAGCATTGGAGACATGAAGCCTTCAAAAGTGTTTTGACCAAATTGGAAAACATTTTTAGAAATCCTCAGCATTTAATAAAGGTCTTGGAAAGTTGAATATTAATTTCTATATTTTTATATTTATACCCATCTTCAGAACCTTTCACAGTTTCTGTTTGTCTATCTATCAAATTGAAGATTCTATTCATTACGGATAAGAGTTTCACTAATTTGCGATTTTCCCCTTATAATGACAATTTTAACGAAATTTCTTGTTACCAATGGTCAATAAATCGACATTTCTGTTTCATTTGAAACTTTCACTATCCACTTTTAATCTTGAACCAAATTAAACAGGTTTAAACTCACTTTTTTTTTTCGTGAACAACTTACTCTTGTAGTCGAACGCAACATTTTCCCTTTCAAAAATTCGATTACGTGTATTAATTGATCGATCAAATAATCTAATATCGTTATGGTACCGGATATTATGAATCAATTCGATAAAGTAATCGATTTTATCGTAATTATGTGGATTGGGCTGAAAGTGAAACTGGATCATGTTACAATATGGAAGTGATTATGTTACAATTTTTTTTTTTGATTGGTGATATAACAATTTAAGCGGAATTCTGTACTTACTGGAGCTCGTCGTTGGGCTGCAATACTTGCAATAAATATGAATAATAATAGAAAAATCCGCTTCATTTTGGCACTTGATCACATTTAGATTTACAACAGTTTTTGTTCGTAATCAATAACAACAATTTATAAAAATTAACATAATTCAAACGCGCGCGTACAAATTCAAATAAGGAGCATTGCACACTATTCCCCGCCACTTGAAGGAGTGCTAGCTACTTCTGCTTTTTACCAATTTGTTTTTTTTTGGGATTGTAACAAGAGTGTGTCCAACTACTGAATGAATAATGGTTGATTTCTTAAGGAGGTAGCTGGAAGGGAACGAGACATAAATATAAAATAAACAACATGAATAAAAAATTGTAACATAAAGAGTTGATTTCCCTCTCACTTTGCTTGCAATGGCTATTGAGACGGCCTTTCTCCTTACAGTCAAAAAACACATATGAAACTCCACCACTCCTATATGTTTTTAATTATAAATTATTCAAAATAGCTGTGGTTTTTCGTAATTTTAGAAATTCGTATTGAATATTTCGTTTGATTGCTAATAGTCGAAAATGCGGAAATGCGTTTTGATGATGGTGTGATAATTGGCAATTATTAAAACTATTTACGAAAGTAAAACGAAAAAAAACACAGAGTACTTAGTCGATTATGAAAGTAAATTATTTATTAAATTATAGTGTAAAGTTCATGATCATTTACTTGAATGGAAAAACCTTAATTTAACAGTTAAGAAAAACAAATGATTTACATATAAAATGAATAACTTATTCTGCACAAATAAGGGCTATTGTTGGTGTAAAATTATTGAGTTGCCATCTTATTAATATTAAAAGGCGCCCACCATATGGTTGATTTCAATAAAATGAAATATCTCCTTTCGTTGACATTTAACATTTAAACGAAACAAATTTGAATTGACTGAAAATAGCAGTTTTTCCGGGAAAGTCTCTATTTTTGGTAGTAAAATCAAATTGTCAAATTGATCAAAATCGATTCGTGGAGTAGTGTATCCTTTATTTTGCATTGTGCAACTTTTGCATCGATGGCCTCATGTCTTGGTTGTTTACTACCAGTCGCTGGATCTTGGATTGCTAAACCGACGGACATTAGCAACAATTAATATTAAATAGAATGAAGCATTCATTGGCCTTCCGTCTGTGATAAATAACAACTGTTATAAATAATAAGTAACAAGCCTTATAGGCTGTATTTCAGGTCAAAAAGCTTCAAATTATATTAATTGGAGAAGTTTTTGTTCAACGAATAAGCTGCACCCTAGTCGAAATGAAATCGAAGCGCTGACAAGGGCCTGGCTAGTTTGCCTAGGTTGAAACCAGACGCTAGCGAGTATACGGGAAAAAAACCTGCAAGTGCTACATGATCCTGTAGCAGCAAGAGGATTAGTCCTGTTATAGTTACAGGTCTTTCCTGTTGGTACTACAAGACTAGTCTTGTTGGCCCTTGCCAGCGCTTCGATTTCATTTCTACTACGGCACTTATTTAATGCAAACGATAAAAATTAGAAGGAAAAATTATAAGATTTACGTCAGTACTGCTTTAGGTAAAATTTATGGTCCATTCGATTTCTCGAGCTCCACAAGAGGCGACAAACATGTATTGAAGAGAAATTATAACTGTACAATACGATTGTAGGCGGTAGGATCGAGTTAAAGCAAGCAAACGTTTCAGAGACTGCTCGCCCTGCATTATTGGCAAATATTTGTTATCTCGATATGCCTTCTTGTGAACAAACACACAGTTAGTCTTATGGCAAAGTTCTGAGTCGTGACAAAAGGCTAAAAAAGCGATGGCTTGAGGCGGATGAAATTAAATGTTTTTTTTTTGTCCTTGGTGTTAATCCAGGGCAAACTACTGTGTCGCGGCACTTTTGTGTACCGCCAAATTCTTGAAGTGTGCCGCCAAATTTTAGAAATGTAAATTATTTTTGTTTATTTTTAAGCTTATTTTATTGTTAGTGTGCCACCAAATTTTGAAAATGTTGAAAGTGTACCACAACAAAAAAAAGGTTGAGAATCACTGTTGTAGCGAATTGTTTGCAAAACTCTAGAGAATTGTTTGCGAAACATCAGAGAATTGATTGCAAAACTCTAAAGAAGTGTTTGCAAAACACTAGAGAATTGTCTGCAAAGCTATAGAGAATTGTTTGTAAAACACCAGAGAATTCGCTGTAAAGCTATAGCGAATTGTCTGCAAAGCTACAGAGAATGGTTTGCAAAACTCTAGAGAATTGTTTGTAAAACACCAGAGAATTGTTTGCAAAACTCCAGAAAAAATGATTACAAAGCACCAGAGAATTTTCTGCAAAGATATAGGTAATTATCTGCAAAGCTATAGAGAATTATTTGTAAAACACTAGAGAATTCTCTGCAAAGCTATAGCGAATTGTTTGCAAAACTCTAGAGAATTGTTTGCGAAACACCAGAGAATTGTTTGCAAAACTCCAGAGAAGTGATTACAAAGCACCAGAGAATTGTCTGCAAAGCTATAGAGAATTATCTGTTAAGCTGTAGAGAATTATTTGCAAAGTACCAGAGAATTGTCTGCAAAGCTATAGAGAATTGTCTACAAATTTTCAGAGAATTATCTGCAAAGCGATAGAGTATTGTCTGCAAAGCTATAGAGAATTATCTGCTAAGCTATAGCGAATTGTCTGCAAAGCTATAGAGAATTGTTTGCAAAACTCTATAGAATTGTCTGCGAAACACCAGAGAATTGTTTGCAAAACTCTAGAGAAGTGTTTGCAAAACACTAGAGAATTCTCTGCAAAGCTATAGAGAATTGTCTGCAAAGCTTCAGAGAATTGTTTGCAAAACTCAAGAGAATTATCTGCAAGGCGATAGAGAATTGTCTGCAAAGCTATAGAGAATTATCTGCTAAGCTATAGAGAATTGTTTGCAAAATACCAGAGAATTCTCTGCAAAGCTATACGAAATTGTTTGCAAAACTCCAAAGAATTGTTTGCAAAACACTAGAGCAGTGATTCTCAACCACTGCGCCGCGGCTCTTTTGTGTACCGCCAAATTTTAGAAATGCAAATTATTTTTAAGCTTATTTTATTGTTAGTGTGCCGCCAAATTTTGAAAATATTAAAAGTGTACCACAACAAAAAAAGGTTGAGAATCACTGATCTAGAGGATCGACGATTTATTAAACTGTGCGCAACCTACTACGAGCTTTTTTTGAAATTTCGAACTTTTGATGCTTTCATTCTTTAAAAATATTGCCTACTATTTGCAACAAGACAAGTATCCGCTACACATGAAATGATTTTATTCCATTTTTAGAGTTGGCGTCGTTATATTGCCCTTTGTACATAAAAATCGCCATAATTGAGACAATTGGCTACGGTTGGCAACACTGGTAATCCGTTTGGGACAAAAGGTGAAGAATGGAGCTCTAATTGTTCATTAATTGTGCATATGAATTGATTTATTTGGCAAATATCTGCAAAAACGCTATCGAAATGAAATTTGACGGTTTTTTTTGTATAACTCTTTCAACTCGTGAGTCATTATTTATCCTCTAAGACTCTTAAGGGTCTGACCAATAAGAAAACACATTTGTAGACTAATGACGTCATTGAGATGTTTATAGTATAGGCAACACAAATTGTTTTTCACCACGCCAATGCAATAAATGACGTCACAAATCTTAACTAAAATGTTATAAAATTGGGCAATCAACTAATAATATTTGTTCATAAATCAAGTTATAATAAAACCTCCCTTTTGTGAATTTCTTCCATTGCACCCGCCACTGGTGAATGCTATCAAACGTTTGTGTTGAGTTGTCAAATTCCTGTCAAAATTGAGGTTAACTTTATCAGTAATTTTATAATTTTTTTCTAATTGACATTGATTTACAATTAAATGGAATCATTTGAGGCTCTCGAACCTTCATTGAAGAATATCATCGATCAGACAACATTAAAATGGATCTTTGTCGGTGGCAAGGGTGGTGTCGGTAAAACAACATGCAGGTATACTATAGAAATAATGTTGACTCATCTCCATCGAAATTAACACATTTTCGAACGCCAACAGTTGTAGTCTGGCTGTACAATTATCAAAAGTACGTGAAACTGTTCTGATTATATCAACGGATCCGGCCCATAATATCTCAGATGCGTTCGATCAGAAATTCACGAAAATCCCAACACTTGTCAACGGTTTCACCAATCTGTATGCAATGGAAATTGATCCGAATGTTGGTTTCAATGAATTACCCGATGAATATTTCGATGGTGAACCGGAAGCGATGCGTATGAGTAAAGGGATTATCCAAGAGATCATCGGCGCCTTCCCTGGCATCGATGAAGCGATGAGCTATGCTGAAGTGATGAAATTGATAAAGAGCATGAATTTCACAACGGTCGTGTTCGATACAGCACCCACCGGACACACGTTACGTCTACTATCATTCCCACAAGTTGTTGAGAAGGGTTTAGGCAAATTGTTGAAATTGAAATTGAAAATCTCACCATTAGTAACACAATTGAGTAATTTATTTGGTTTTCAAGATTTCAATGCGGACAATTTAACAATGAAAATGGAAGAAATGTTGACTGTTATCAAGCAAGTTAATGAACAATTTAAAAATCCCGAACAGACTACATTTGTTTGTGTTTGTATCGCTGAATTCTTATCGTTATATGAAACCGAACGATTAGTACAAGAATTAACGAAATGTAAAATTGATACGCATAATATTATTGTTAATCAATTGTTATTTAAAAAAGATACAGATAATCCATGTAAAATGTGTCAAGCGCGTTATAAAATCCAAGAGAAATATTTGGATCAAATTGCTGATTTATATGAGGACTTTCATGTAACCAAATTGCCGTTATTGGAGAAAGAAGTACGTGGAGCCGATAATGTTAGGGCCTTCTCCGAATATTTAATTCATCCATACAGTTTACAGTAATTTACAAGATTTTAGGGCAATTCTATACGAAATGGGGTACTTTTTATATTGTGACTTTATTACCAGAAAAGATGCAAAATTCAATAAATGTCTAGTATAACGCATACGGCTTTTTATTAATTCATTATCAGTTTTATCAAATCAATTTCTTTTTTTTAAATGTTAGCTATAAATACTAAATAAATTTAAATATATGCGCCTGTCGATTATGCAATCAAATATACAAATTATGGCTAGGTGACCCTGATCGAATGTTTATATACGAGGTGTGACAAAAGAGTTGCAGCAATTTTCAACAACAGCACCATTTTACAATCAATAATTTTGTTGACTCCGAAGTAAGCCCTTAAAATGTCTGCCCTACAATTATGCTGTTCTACAATTTGCCAAGTCACTTGGACAAAGACTAGGCATTCTTCTAAATGACGGATTTTACAGTACGCTCTTTCTGTTAATCAGGTATCAACGAACTATAGCGGATTTCAACAAAGGGTAGGATCCATGTATTCAATGTAGGAGCTAGTCGGCCAACTGAGCTCGAAATGGGTTCTATTTCGGTCTAGGCGAATCAATGTAGCCTTTAAATCTCGACTCTTGAGTGTAGGTAAGACTTCAATTAAAGGTCTGTATTAGATGTATTCGAAGCTGAAGCAAGGCACTACTGAGTTTTTCGGGTGCTCCAACCATTCAGGGTCCTCAAGTTTCAACCTTAAATCGTTAAATAACAGTATTTAACGATAAATCATTCTCTGCTATGCACGAACAATTAAAAATTTTGATTATATTGTGGTTGTAATGATGTAATTAAAAGGGCACTTCGTTGAAATATCCATTATTTCCGGCTGTATTATATTTTCAATATTGTTTATGACAAATCAATAGAACTATTATCATTTATTGTAAAACAAACACAATATTTCTATTCTGCTCAAGTCAGTATCAATTTAATGATGATGACTTGATCTATTATTTACTAAAGACAGGAATGCTTGCGGTACACGTCACTAATCGGGATGAAGTCGCAGAGACAACATAGAAATATAATGAAGGAATTTTACCTTAATATAAAACGTTTGTGGGATAAATTAAAAAATTGTGATGATTTAATTGTAGTGAAACTAATTGGTTCAACAATATTTCAATACAATTTTATAAAAATCGTGTTAATTCTCATTTTATTGATTCATATTCCATGTCAATTCTTACAACTGTATTTATTTATTTATGAATTGAATTTACAACAATTTACACAATATGCACCAGAATTTTACATCCTATATTATGTACGAATCTCAACAAAATTCTGTACAATAATTCAAACAATTTCTTAAAAAGTAATTATTTAAATTTTCAGGGAATACTATCTGCATTTATATTATTGATAGATCCGAAACTTGTTGATAATTTATTTGAAGAGATAAAAATGCTATCAATTGACACTGATTTAATAAATGAAACAACCAAATCAAGGATTAAGAAGGAGATCAAAATTGTATCAACGTACATATTAGTTCTTACAATTTTACTATTAATTGCAGTTACTCTTTTATCTATTTGTACGGATTATGATTATACAAGTTTTCTACCAATTAAATATGTTGCTGATTATTGGCCAAAATATTTGAATATTTTCACAAAGATCTTTAAAGGAAGTCTTTGCATTCTTATTCTAACTGCATATCCTGCACATTGTTATCAAATTATTTATTATACACAACATGTGAAATATCAATTTTGGATGTTAATCGATCAAATTAAAGAAATCACAGAATTAGACGAGATTTATCATTTTAATCGAAATTTGATCAATAATATTGCATATCAAAATGAAGTAAAATGTCGATTAATTAATATTATCAGAAGGAGAGAAGAGATTTTAATGTGAGTTCCGATTTGGTGAATACACGAATGGAATTTTCATTGTATTGAACCAGATCAGGTTAATAATTATGAAAAATCCGTTCGTGTGTTTCACGAATGCTTTTGATTAAAGTAATGCAATCGTTTTACAGGCCTGGATATAAGAAAATTTGCGAAATATCAAATTACGTGATCTGTTTTGCGTTTTGTGGACTATTAGCTATCACAGCTGTTGTTTTCCTGTTAAATACAGTACGAACAACCGCTTTAGCCTACGATTCCCGATATATACCCCTATTTTGTTTACTAATTTCCTTAGGATTCACTGCAACTATAATGGCTGGTCAATCTATAGAAACTGTTGTAAATATCTATTGAATAATTTCCAATTAATTAGAAAAAATTAGATAAATGACTTATCCGTTGAGAATCGAACCTGATCCTACAACCGACTTGTAATCGAATCTATAGACTCGGGTTCGAATCTCTACGGGTGACTTGTTGTTTTCCATATGCCAGATTTAAAACTAATATTTTTTTCTAGACTGAGCTTGTATGCGAAACATTACACGAAATCAATTGGTATAACATGAATTTAGAAAATCGTAAATTGTATTTAATTCTATTGACGTGTGCACAAAAGAAAGTGCAAATAAAATTTTCAGAAAATTATTCAGTCAACTATGTATTAGGATTGGCAGTTAATTATTTTCACTTACTTATATATTCATTCACCAATTTATTTAATTAATGTTTTCAGATTGTACGTGGAGCTTATTCTATGATGTCAATGCTGGTTGGATTCAGCGAATATTAATTTGCCGATCTAGCACTCCAATGTACCATAAATTCATTTGGCCAATAAAGATATTTGAAACATTAGTGCACTGAATATACGATACGTTAGTCTGTTCAGGAATCTTTTATCTCATGGGAAAAGTTGACGAAGTAAACCGAATGAAAATTACTTAACTACCTGAAGCTTCAGCCTTTTCAGTCTTATGGTAAATCCGCACTTAAGCTTGTTATCCTCAATATATGGCCAGAAAATGGTAATTATGCACACCAAAGAGAAAACTATCTGTAGACTCAATCTGTAGACGTTGAAATATAGATAAAAACGAGTAAACACTCTTTGAATGAATAATAATAACTACTACTTGAAATCGTGTTTTTTCTTTGGTACGTTGCCCTGAAATGGTAAATCTGCTTTTTAAGGTGGTAGAATACTCAAAATGTAACACATATAAAACGACATACTACATTGCGGCTTTACGGAAGCAGTTGAAGACTCTCTTGGTATACTAATCGAGGCGTTATGTTCCAATATTTGAAACTAACAAACGGTCTTCCGAATTTCCTTTTTGATTTCCTTTTATTGATCATTTTGTGTATCTGACAGATTATCTATAGGATCTGGTAAAATTAGTTACCAATTGAAAGATAAAGTGATCAATTTTCGTTAAATACTAAAAACGAAATACACACTTCTTGTGTTGGAAAAATCATTCTCTGTTCTGCGCGAGCAATTGAGAATTTTGATTACGTTGTAGTTGCAATTATGTAATTAAAAATGTATTTCGTTGAAATATCCATCATTGCCGGTTGTGTTATATTGACAATATTGTTTATGAACTATTATCATTTATTGTAAAACAAACACAATTTTTCTATTCCGCTCAAGTCAGTATCAATTTAATGATGATAACTTGATCTATTATTTACTAAAGACAGGAATACTTGCGGACTCTTATATTCGATTTGCAATAACACCTTTTTCGCAAATCCTTTCGATTACGTTATGGTGTAATTAAAAGCTCCCATCATTGAAATATTCATTATTACCGGATGCGTTATATTTTCAATGTTAGTTATGACAAATCAATAGAAATGTAAACAAAAGTATTAATACTTGTTGTAAAACAAACACAATATTTCTAAACTTCTCAAGTCAGTATCAATTTAATGATGATGAGTTAATTTATTATTTACTAAAGACAACAACGCTTTCGATGCAAATCAGTAATCGGGATGAAGTCGCAGAGACAACATAAAAATACAATGGAGAAATTTTACCTTAATCTAAAAAGTTTGTGGAATAAATTTAAAAAAAGTGACGGTTTAATTATAGTGAAATTATTTGGTTCAACAATTTTCCAATTTGTTTTTGTGAAAATTGTATTAATTCTAATTTTATTGATTCACATTCCATGTCAATTCTTACAACTGTATTTATTTATTTATGAATTGAATTTACAACAATTTATACAATATGCACCAGTATTTTTCATCCTGTATTATGTACGAATCTCAACAAAATTCTATACAATTCAAACAATTTCTTCAAGAGTAATTATTCAAATTTTCAGGGAATAGTAGCTGCAATTATATTGTTAATCGATCCGAAACTTGTTGATAATTTATTTGAAGAGATAAAAATGTTATCACTTGACACAGATTTAATAAATGAAACAACCAAATCAAGGATTAAGAAGGAGATCAAAATTGTATCATCTTTTATAGTCGTTTACACAATTTTACAATTAATTGCAGTTATTCTTCTATTTATTTGTACTGCTCATGACTATACAACATTTCTACCAATTAAATATGTTGCTGATTATTGGCCAGAATATTTGAATATTTTCACAAAGATCTTTAAAACAACTATTTGTATTCTTGTCCCTACTGCGTATAATGCACATTCTTATCAAATTATTTATTTTACACAACATATAAAATATCAATTTTGGATGTTAATTGATCAAATTAACGAAATCACAGAATTAGAAGAGATTTATCATTTTAATAGAAATTTAATCGATAATGTTGCATATCAAAATGAAGTAAAATCCAAATTGATTAATATCATTAAAAGGAGGGAAGAGATTTTAATGTGAGTTTCGATTTTGTGAATATGCGAACGGATTTTCGATTGATCCTATACGATGACATTACTTGGATTGATTTGAGCAACATTTATGAAAATTCCGCTCACATGTTCCAGTCTATTAAAATTGTTTTAATCAAATAACTAGAGGAGTCGTTTTACAGACCTGGTTATAAAAAAATTCGCGAAGTATCAAATAATGTGGTTTGGCTTCTATTTTGTGGACTATTTGGTATCACAGCTGCTATTTTCGTGTCATCCACAATACGAACGACATATTTAGCCTTCGATTTACGATATATGCCTCTATTGAGTTTACTATTTTGCTTAGGATTCACTGCAACTATAATGGCTGGTCAATCTATAGAAACTGTTGTAAATATCTATTGAACAATGTCGAATTCATTGGAAATGTGTTTGACTTAAGGAGCGGTTGAGAATCGAATCCACGTCTACAGTTTGCTGATTTGCGATACAATCGAATTTGTAGACTTTGGTTTGAATCTCAATGAATGATTTGTATTGAGTAATATTCTGATTTTAATATTACGTCTTTTTTTAGAATGAAAACATATCCGTGGCATTACAACAAATCAACTGGTATAATATGAATTTACAGAATCGTAAATTGTATTTAATTCTATTGATTTGTTGTCAAAAGGAAATTCAAATAAAATTCACTGAAAATTATTCAATCAACTATGTATTGGGGCTGACGGTTTAGTATTATGGCGTTTATTTGTCCATCAATTTCTTTAATTATTGTTTTCAGATGGTACGAGCAGGTTATTCTACAATGTCAGTGCTTGTTCAATTCAGCGAAGATTAAGTTGTGATTTTTAATATAATGTTTTATTTTAACTATCTATAAATGTTTATCTACACCACCAATGAAGATGATGTGCTCCATCCACATACATTAGAGCAGAAAAGCAGTAGTTTAGGCAGAGATAATCACTAATAGAGCATATTATCGCCAATTTCAAAACGATCACATTCAATACGGTTAATCTTTTTGTCTTAGAATCTATGGTTTTTAATGATATACCAAACAGAAAAAGCAACAGTTTTTCTTATAAATGACTAACATTTACCAAATGATCACTTAATCCGTATTGATATTTCAGGTTTTTGTTTGGGTGAAATGTTGTAAAGTTTTTTTCCTTATTTATATTTGAAACTGTGACGTATTTAAGAAAAATTGACTTTTAATTATAAATTAACCAGAAATATGGCTTTTGATTATTTTGATGATACCATGAATTAAGGGAAACTGGGGCAAGATGGGCAAATAGCAGATCTTGAGAAATAATCAAATAAGGCGTCTATCGCATCAGATAAACCAATTAAAATAGCTACACTAACAGATAAAGCTTTAACCTGTAAGTCTGTATATTTAAGGGAAAGTTCACATAGAATAAAATAAAAATGCTTTGAATTAAATGTTCAATATTTGTTGATTTGTCTAAAGAAACTCTTAGGCTATGAATTGAAATAATAAAATACCGATATATTTAGAAATAAGCAGCTTTATTAATGAAATTTGGAAATAATGAAAAATCAACATTCAACAAGTAGTCGTCTAGTATCGGCCAGTGTGCAAAGTATTGTTTAAAAAACACAAAGGCAAATTGCAAAACTTGGGTACACTTTGAGGAGGACTTGGGTTTTCGTCTGTCTTTTTTGCCTTTCTTTCAAGCTCCCTTTTATACAACAAAAACAATCTGTTACGTGGTGGGGTAAGCAAAAACTTCATGACACAACAACGTTCTTTAAATGATAAACAGTAGTTAAGCAATGTTGCCAGATCAAGATCTAATAATTTCTAGAAAGTTAATAGATTCAACTGGAATTAAATTAGAGAAAAATTCTCATTTTCATGCAACATAGAAGAAGGACATTCTACAAATTACTACTTGATTTATACAAAAATATTTAACATTATAGAAAAAACATTAGATACATGAAATTTAAATCATTAGGTCTAATGAATTTTTACTAAATCTGGCAATAGTGGAATTATGTATGACGCTATCGGCTCCTATGAACCTCCGATCACTTCTAACAAACATGACCAGCAAGAAATTTATATGGTTTTATCCACGCTTATTGTCTGAGAAAAAATGAATCAATATTTCCCATGTTAAAACATATATGAATCTGCTTCGGCCAGCGTTCATTGTGTGCTCCCTAACCAGACCAGCGACTGCTCGACTTGTTATCTTATTTGCAACTGTCCGCGTCAGCGTTTGTTGTGTCTGCACCCTATTGCGGATCCACCTCTCGGGCCCCTCTCTATGACCTCAGGGTATATCCGTAGCCGACGTCAAATAACTAGCCGTGCTGAGAAAAAGGCAACGTCGCACTTCTCTCTACTAGCGGACCGATCGGTCTGATCGAGGGCATTTCTTGCTACAAATTGGCAATGTTTATGAAGTGATTATTGACACTTTTATTTGGAAATTGATGTTTTCCCTAATGATGATGATAAACTGCCATGCCTTTGAGATTTCTAAAGAGACTAATATTAAAAGTTCAATACGTACTTAGACAATTTAAAATAATTTTGATTGCTAGAATCAGAATTGCTGAAATTTGGAATGATGAAGATAATGATTGTAAATATCTTTTATGAGGTAACTTTAAAAAAGTTCAAATTAACCCGTAGCATGAAGGTGATTGAGAATATAAAATAAAGACCATAATTACTGTAGAAGAAGAAGAAGAAATGTCTAATTTGTCGTAACTGCGATCAACAATGATTTCTAACTGTTTTATTTGTTCAAAATTTTGTTCTATGGCTTGTTCTTGAGGTGACGTTAATGAATTTAACCCCCTTTTTAACAAATGTAGAACTGGTGGAGAAACCAAATCATATGAATCTTTGTAACGAGGCCACCTAGAAATTTTAAGATGAAAAGACAAAGCCCATTTTAAATCAATGGGAGTTAGTTTTTCTGTTTTGATAAAGACACTTACTTGAAGACTGTTACAAATATGTATTGATGAATTTATAGTCAATGTAATAATGTAAAAAAATAAATTCCATTATCAACGATTTTAAATTCCCATCCAGATAAATTTAATTTGGTTGAAAAACTATTTATTAAATCATCAAAGTTTTCTATTACATCTGACCTCATAAATGCTTCGATATCCTCATTTTGTCTTTGTAAAATAGATTCCCGTCTGGATTCTGGATCACTTCTTACAGTAGTTGCTACTTTTAATAAATATGAGGGTAAATTTGGAAAAATACTGGGAACAGCTGAGTCTTTCAACCGCGGTCGGTTTAGAGGAAGATGTTTAATGGTCCCATCGGGTTGTAAATAGTTGTCAGACAATATTATGCCGTCACTATTGAAATGTAATTGGCAAACTACACTTGAAGACGAAGGTGTAAAATCTTTCCGTGGAATTGCTTTCAACCATGTTTGTTTTCGTTCTTCGTTTTTGGGAAATTTATACTTATACCGCGATGATTTTGTGTTTTTTTTAAAGCCGAATCATAATTACTCTTTCAGACAGTAACACAACATCTACTAAGCATGACTACAAGAATAAATAATTAATTGTTCGTAAATTAAATAGGTATTAATCCACACCGACGACAAATTTTGAGGTTACGTATTGAAACTGAAATAGATGATTTTACGCTTTTATTATAGCTTACTGGGTGAATTCCTTCCAACAACACATTACACAACCTTTAAACACCTTCATCAGTTAAATTTGGTATAAAAATAACGCAATTTCTGATAAATAAAGCCAAAGAAAAATCGCCAACAAACAGACTATTTACATTCAGAAAACGATTGACCCGGTCCGCTAGCATTGTTGCCAGATTTCTCTCAGCACGGCTAGTATTTGACGTCGGCTACGGTATATCGGTATTCGGTACTATATGCATTAGTGATGGGCAGAATCGGGTACAAAGAATCGAAGTATTCGATTCTCAAAAGAATCGAATGTATTCGATTCTCAAAAGAATCGAATGTATTCGATTCTTAAAAGAATCGGATATTCCAGTATCGAATACTTTTTGTCGCCTGAATGGAATCGATTAGTGATGGACAGAATCGGGTAGATACATAGAATCGACATATTCGATTCTTAAAGAATCGACCTTTTCGATTCTTAAGGAATCGGATATATTCCAGTATCGAATACTTTTTGTCGCCTAAATGGAATCGATGTCAAACGATCAGTAGAGATATACCGATACACATAATACAGGATCGAATATAAAGAATCGATGCAGTTAGTAGCAGTAGTAAATTGATAAGTCATTCGATTCCAGTATCGAATACTTTTTTGCACGAATAAAGTCGACTTACGAGTATGTGTATATCAATTATTAACTCGACCGTTTACCTAATGGAGATTAATTATTAAAGATAAATAAAAACAAATATTTTATATAATTAAAGAACAACATTTTGTTTTGGTTGTAGACAGTAGACGCAAATCAGCGATTTTCATTTATTTGTTTGATCATAGAGTTGTTAATTATTATATTGAATTTCAATTTTACGATGTTTTTTTTTAATAAAGCAGAAAAAAAAAGGAAATTTATTAAATTTTAATTTAAGCTCAATTTGGCAATGTTAGTATTTTTTTTGGTTTAATAATCTAAATTTAAAAATACAGATTTAATGCTGTTAAAAATAAGTTTACCTAATAATTAAAGGGCGGATATCTGCTCCAAGTTGGAGCAAGGCAAATTCTAGTCTCCTGACAAACTCGTATAGAGCGTATCGGCAAAAGCTGTTGTACTTGTATGTTCTATCTTTTCTTGTGAAACGTTTCTCTATACAAATAAAGTCCAAACTACCCCGCATATAAAGAAGCAGTGGACCAGTTGAACTGCTACCGTGACGTCGCTACGTTATGGCGAAAAAACAGGTGCCTAGTTGTATCGTATTTCTATGAATTTCTGGTCGCTCTTTCTCATACTTTAAAGGACGACTCGTTACGGGCAAGAAACCGATGTTTTTGCGATAGAATATTTAAAAAAATAAAATTTTTTGACAAAAATAAATTAAAAAAAAAACTTTAAAATTATGAACACATTTTTGTTGATTTGTTCTACGTGTCTTTTGTTATAAATATATGTAAATACATGCATTAAAATTAAACTACACCAATGGTGTGTTTCGAGCAATTTAATTCTAATCAAATGACCTTCAATCCGCCCTTTACTAATAATACAGTTATTCCATTCAAAATCAGCTGTTAGTATACCCAATACGAGACATTTGTGACGTCACATGTATGGTATCGAAGTATCGATACTGGAATCGATTCTTAAAAGTTCTCGAATACCAAGTATTCGATTCTTGAAAGTATCGATTCTGCCCATCACTAATATGCATCATATGCATTTCTTAGTGTTTGCCAATATCGATCTTATATTGCTGGTATGTACAGATAAAGAAAGTTCTATTTGGTGGCACTAAGAAACTGGACGTTTCTGTCCAAAAAATGCAGTTTGACGTATTCGATGTTCCTTACTGAAATTCTATTCTGTTTACCTCAGATGTTGTAATGTAACTATAATTGGAATTGTCCACTGCTGAGATAACTGGTCGTTATTGAATATACAATTACATTTCGAAAGTATAAAAGTAATAATGATCATAACAAATCAATACCTACTTACAAATATAAGGACACGTAATATCATTGAACGAACATCGTTAAACTTTACAACTTGGTAAATTAATTGAATTATTTAATAAGGAAAACAATATTCAAGTCGCAAGCTACTAAAACGATCAGTTGAAGGCAGGACAATATCGAAATATAAATGGAGCGTTTGTGGGATAAATTAACAAAACGTGATTCTTTAATTATAGTGAAATTGTTCGGTTCAACAATCCACCAATTCAATTCTGTAAAAATTGTATTAATTCTGATTTTATTGATTCATATTTCATGTCAATTTTTACAAATCTATTTATTTATTTATGAATTGAATTTACAACAATTTACACAATATGCACCAGAATTTTTCATGCTGTGTTATGTACGAACTTCAACAAAATTCTGTATAATAATTCAAAAAATTTCTTAAAAAGTAATTATTTAAATTTTCAGGGAATACTATCTGCATTTATATTATTGATAGATCCGAAACTTATTGATAATTTATTTGAAGAGATAAAAATGCTATCAATTGAAACTGATTTAATAAATGAAACAACCAAATTAAGGATTAAGAAAGAAATCAAAATTGTATCAACGTTTGTATTAGTTATTACAATTTTACTATTAATTGCAGTTACTCTTCTATCTATTTGTACGGATTATGATTATACAAGTTTTCTACCAATTAAATATGTTGCTGATTATTGGCCAAAATATTTGAATATTTTCACAAAGATCTTTAAAGGAAGTCTTTGTATTCTTATTCTAACTGCATATCCTGCACATTGTTATCAAATTATTTATTATACACAACATGTGAAATATCAATTTTGGATGTTGATCGATCAAATTAAAGAAATCACAGAATTAGAAGAGATTTATCATTTTAATCGAAATTTAATCGATAATGTTGCATATCAAAATGAAGTAAAGTGTCGATTAATTAATATTATCAAAAGGAGAGAAGACATTATAATGTGAGTTCCGATTTGGTGAATATACGAATGGAATTTTCATTGTATTGAACCAGATCAGGTTAATAATTATGAAAAATCCGTTCGTGTGTTCCACGAATGCTTTTGATTAAAGTAATGCAATCGTTTTACAGACCTGGATATAAGAAAATTTGCGAAATATCAAATTATGTGATCTATTTTGCGTTTTGTGGACTATTAACTGTCACAGCTGTTGTTTTCCTGTTAAATACAGTACGAACAACCACTTTAGCCTACGATTTCCGATATATACCCCTATTGTGTTTACTAATTTCATTGGGATTCATTGCATCTATAATGGCTGGTCAATCTATAGAAACTGTTGTAAATATCTATTGAACAATTTCCAATTAATTAGAAAAAAAATGTAACTTATCCGTTGAGAATCGAACCTGATCCTACAACCGACTTGCAATCGAATCAACAGACTCGGGTTCGAATCTCTACGGGTGACTTGTTGTTTTACATATGCCAGATTTAAAACTAATCTTTTTTTCTAGAGTGAGCTTGTATGCGAAACATTACACGAAATCAATTGGTATAACATGAATTTAGAAAATCGTAAATTGTATTTAATTTTATTGACGTGCGCACAAAAGAAAATGCAAATAAAATGTTCTGAAAATTATTCATTGAACTATGCATTAGGATTAGCAGTTAATTATTGTCACTTATATTCATCCACCAATTTATTTAATTAATGTTTCCAGATTGTACGTGGAGCTTATTCTATCATGTCAATGCTTGTTGGATTCAGCGAATATTAATTTACCTATCTAGCACTTCAATGTACCATAATCATTTGTCAATAAAGATATTTGAAACAATAGTGCACTGAATATACGATATGTTAGTCTGTTCAAGAATCTTTTATCTCATGGGAAAAGTTGATGAAGCAAACCGAATGAAAATTACCTGAAGCTTCAGCCTCTTCAGTCTTATGGTAAATCCGCACTTAAGCATGTTATCCTCAATATATGCCCAGAAAATGTTAATTATGCACACCAAAGAGAAAACTATCTGTAGACTCAATCTGTAGACTCAATCTAAAATATAGATAAAAACGAGTAAACACCCTTTGAATTCACCTTCCTTAAGATCAATAGAAATAATAATAACTACTACATGAAGTCGTGTTTTTTCTTTGGAACGTTCCCCTGAAATGGTAAATCCGCTTTTTAAGGATACTCAAAATGTAACACATATAAAACGACATTGCGCTTTACGGAAGCAATTGACGACTGTCTTGGTATACTAATCCATGCGTTACGTTCCAATATTTGAAACTAACAAATGGTTTTCCGAATTTCCTTTTTGATTTCCTTTTATTGATCATTTTGTGCATCTGAGAGATTATCTATAGGATCTGGTAAAATTAGTTGCCAATTGAAAGATAAAGTGATCAATTTTCGTTAAATACTAAAAACGAAATACACACTTCTTGTGTTGGGAAAATCATTCTCTGCTATGCACGAGCAATTGAGAATTTTGATTACGTTGTGGTTGGAATGATGTAATTAAAAATGCATTTCGTTGAAATATCCATTATTGCCGGTTGTGTTATATTTTCAATATTGTTTATGAACTATTATTATACTCAAGTCAGTATCAATTTAATGATGATGACTTGATCAATTATTTACTAAAGACAGGAGTACTTGCGGACTCTTATATTTCGATCGATAAGTACTCTAGTCGAATACTGTTTTGAATAGTAAGTATTCGATTTGCAATAACACCTTTTTCGATGCGAAAATCCTTCCGATTACGTTGTGGTGTAATTAAAAGCTCCCATCATTGAAATATTACCGGTTTTATTATATTTTCAATGTTAGTTATGACAAATCAATAGAAATGTAAGCAAAAGTATTATTACTTGTTGTAAAACAAACACGATATTTCTAAACTTCTCAAGTCAGTATCAATTTAATGATGATTATCTACTATATTATTATTTACTAAAGACAACAACGGTTTCGATACAAATCAGTAATCGGGATGAAGTCGCAGAGACAACATAAAATTACAATGGAGAAATTTTACCTTAATCTAAAAAGTTTGTGGAATAAATTAAAAAAAAATGATGGTTTAATTATAGTGAAATTATTTGGTTCAACAATTTTCCAATTTGTTTTTGTGAAAATTGTATTAATTCTAATTTTATTGATTCACATTCCATGTCAATTCTTACAACTGTATTTATTTATTTCTGAATTGAATTTACAACAATTTACACAATATGCACCAATATTTTTCGACCTGTTTTATGTACGAATTTCAACAAAATTCTGTACAATAATTCAAACAATCTCTTAAAAAGTAATTATTCAAATTTTCAGGGAATAGTAGCTACAATTATATTCTTAATCGATCCGAAACTTGTTGAGAATTTATTTGAAGAGATAAAAATGCTATCACTTGACAGTGATACAGTAAATAAAACAACGAAATCAAGGATTAAAAAAGAAATGAAGATTCTATCAACTTTTATCGTCGTTTACACAATTTTACAATTAATTGCAGTTACTCTTCTATCTATTTGTACGGATTATGATTATACAAGTTTTCTACCAATCAAATATGTTGCTGATAATTGGCCAGAATATTTGAATATTTTCACAAAGATCTTTAAAACAACTATTTGTATTCTTGTTCCTACTGCGTATAATGCACATTCTTATCAAATTATTTATTATACATAACATATGAAATATCAAATGTGGATGTTAATTGATCAAATTAACGAAATCATAGAATTAGAAGAGATTTATCGTGTTAATCGAAATTCAATCTAAAATGTTGCATATCAGAATGAAGTAAAATCCAAATTGGTTAATATCATTAAAAGGAGAGAAGAGATTTTAATGTGAGTTTCGATTTGGGGAATATGCGAACGGATTTTCGATTGATTCTATACGACGACATTACTTGGATTGATTTGAGCAACATTTATGAAAATTCCGCTCACATGTTCCAGTCTATTAAAATTGTTTTAATCAAATAACTAGAGGAGTCGTTTTACAGACCTGGTTATAAGAAAATTCGCCAAGTATCAAATAATGTCGTTTGGCTTCTATTTTGTGGACTATTTGGTATCACAGCTGCTATTTTCGTATTAACCACAATGCGAACGACATATTTAGCCTACGATTTACGATATACGCCTCTAATGAGTTTACTATTTTGCTTAGGATTCACTGCAACTATAATGGCTGGTCAATCTATAGAAACTGTTGTAAATATCTATTGAACAATTTCGAATTAATTGGAAATGTGTTTGAAAGTAGCGGTTGAGAATCGAATCCACGTCTACAGTTTGTTGATTTGCGATACAATCGAATTTGTAGACTTTGGTTTGAATCTCAATGAATGATTTGTCTTGAGCAATATTCCGATTTAAATATTACGTCTTTCTTTAGAATGAAAACCTATCCGAAACATTACAACAAATCAATTGGTATAATATGAATTTACAGAATCGTAAAATGTATTTAATTCTATTGACTTGTTCTCAAAAGAAAATTCAAATTAAATTGACTGAAAATTATTCAATCAACTATGTATTGGGGTTGACGGTTTAGTATTATAGCGTTTATTTGTCCATCAATTTCTTTAATTATTGTTTTCAGACGGTACAAGGAGCTTATTCGACAATGTCAGTGCTTGTTCAATTCAGCGAATATTAAGTTGTGATTTTTAATATAATGTTTCATTTTAACAATCAATAAATGTTTATCTACAGCCTCAATGAAGACGATGTGCTCCAGCCACATATATTAGAGTAGAAAAGCAATAGTTGAGAAAGAGATAATCACTAATAGAGCTTATTATTGCCAATTTCAAAACGATCATATTCAATATGGTTAATCTTTTTGTCTTAGAATCTATGGTTTTTAATGATATACCAAACAGAAAAAGCAACAGTTTTTCTTATAAATGACTAACATTTACCAAATGACCACTTAATCCGTATTAATATTTCAGGTTTCCTTTTTGTATGAAATTTTGTAATGTTTTTTTCCATGTTTATATTTATATTTGAAACTGTTACGTAGTTAAGAAAAACTGACTTTCAATTATAAATTAACCATAAATATAGCTTTTATAATTTCGATGATACCATGAATTAAGGGAAACTGGGGCAAGATGGGCAAATAGCAGATCTTGAGAAATAATCAAATAAGGAGTCTATCGCATCAGATAAACCAATTCAAATATGCTAAACTAACAGATAAAGCTTTAACCTGTAAGTCTGTATATTTAAGGGAAAGTCCTACAGTACCGTGACCCTAAGGTTCACATAGAAGAAAATATAAATGCCTTGAATATTTGTTGAATTGTGTAAAGAAAGTCTTTGGCTGTAAATGGAAATAATTTTTACTAAATCTGGCAACGGTGGAACCTCCGATCACTTCTAACAAACATGACCGGCAAGAAATTTATAATGGTTATCCGTGCTTATTGTTCAAGCAAAGATGAATCAACATTTCCCATGTTAAAACATATATGAATCTGCTTCGGCCAGCTTTCATTGTGTGTTCCCTAACCAGACCAGCGACTGCTCGACTTGTTATCTTATTTGCAACTGTCCGCGTCAGCGTTTGTTGTGTCTGCACCCTATTGCGGATCCACCTCTCGGGCCCCTCTCTATGACCTCAGGGTATATCGGTATTCGGTACTATATGCATCATATGCATTTCTTAGTGTTTGCCAATATCGATCCTATATTGTCTTTGTATCGGAATTGCCATGGCTGGTATGTACAGATAATGAAAGTTCTATTTTCTGGCAGTAAGAAACTGGGAGTTTCTGTCCAAAAAATGCAGTTTGACGTGTTCGATGTTCCTTACTGAAATTCTATTTTGTTACGTCAGATGTTGTAATGTAACTATAATTGAAATTGTCCACTGTTGGGAAAACTGGTCGTTATCGAATATACAATAACATTTCGAAAGTATAAAAGTAATAATGATCATAACAAATCAATATTTACAAATATAAGGACACGTAATATCATTGAACGAACATCGGTAAACTTTACAACTTGGTAAATTAGTTGAATTATTTAATAAGGAAAACAATATTCAAGTCGGAAGCTACTAAAACGATTCAGTTGATAACAGGACAATATCGAAATATAAATGGCGCGTTTGTGGGATAAATTAACAAAACGTGATTCTTTAATTATAGTGAAATTGTTCGGTTCAACAATCCACCAATTCAATTTTGTAAAAATTGTATTAATTCTGATTTTATTGATTCATATTTCATGTCAATTTTTACAAATCTATTTATTTATTTATGAGTTGAATTTACAACAATTTACACAATATGCACCAGAATTTTTCATCCTGTATTATGTACGAATCTCAACAAAATTCTATACAATAATTCAAACAATTTCTTCAAGAGTAATTATTTAAATTTTCAGGGAGTACTATCTGCATTTATATTATTGATAGATCCGAAACTTGTTGATAATTTATTTGAAGAGATAAAAATGCTATCAATTGACACAGATTTAATAAATGAAAAGACCAAATTAAGGATTAAGGAAGAAATCAAAATTGTATCAACGTTTGTATTAGTTATTACAATTTTACTATTAATTGCAGTTACTCTTCTATCTATTTGTACGGATTATGACTATACAACATTTCTACCAATTAAATATGTTGCTGATTATTGGCCAGAATATTTGAATATTTTCACAAAGATCTTTAAAGGAAGTCTTTGTATTCTTATTCTAACTGTATATCCTGCACATTGTTATCAAATTATTTATTATACACAACATGTGAAATATCAATTTTGGATGTTGATCGATCAAATTAAAGAAATCACAGAATTAGAAGAGATTTATCATTTTAATCGAAATTTAATCGATAATATTGCATATCAAAATGAAGTAAAATGTCGATTAATTAATATTATCAAAAGGAGAGAAGAGATTATAATGTGAGTTCCGATTTGGTGAATACACGAATGGAATTTTCATTGTATTGAACCATATCAGGTTAATAATTATGAAAAATCCGTTCGTGTGTTCCACGAATGCTTTTGATTAAAGTAATGCAATCGTTTTACAGACCTGCATATAAGAAAATTTGCGAAATATCAAATTACGTGATCTGTTTTTCGTTTTGTGGACTATTAACTATCACAGCTGTTGTTTTCCTGTTAAATACAGTACGAACAACCGCTTTAGCTTACGATTTCCGATATATACCCCTATTGTGTTTACTAATTTCATTGGGATTCATTGGATCTATAATGGCTGGTCAATCTATAGAAACTGTTGTAAATATCTATTGAACAATTTCAAATTAATTTAAAAAAAAATTGACTTATCTGTTGAGAATCGAACCTGATCCTACAACCGACTTGCAATGGAATCTATAGACTCGGGTTCGAATCTCTACGGGTGACTTGTTGTTTTCCATATGCCAGATTTAAAACTAATATTTTTTTCTAGACTGAGCTTGTATGCGAAACATTACACGAAATCAATTGGTATAACATGAATTTAGAAAATCGTAAATTGTATTTAATTCTATTGACGTGTGCACAAAAGAAAGTGCAAATAAAATTTTCTGAAAATTATTCATTCAACTATGCATTAGGATTAGCAGTTAATTATTTTCACTTATATTCATCCACCAATTTATTTAATTAATGTTTCCAGATTGTACGTGGAGCTTATTCAATGATGTCAATGCTGGTTGGATTGAGCGAATATTAATTTGCCGATCTAGCACTCCAATGTACCATAAATTCATTTGGCCAATAAAGATATTTGAAACATTAGTGCACTGAATATACGATATGTTAGTCTGTTCAAGAATCTTTTATCTCATGGATAAAGTTGATGAAGCAAACCGAATGAAAATTACTTAACTACCAGAAGCTTAAGCCTCTTCAGTCTTATGGTAAATCCGCACTTAAGCTTGTTATCCTCAATTTATGGTCAGAAAATGTTAATTATGCACACCAAAAGAAAACTATCTGTAGACTCACTCTGTAGACGTTGAAATATAGATATAAACAAGTAAAAACTTTTTGAATTCATCATTAGAAAAAATACTAACGACTACTTGAAATCGCCTTTTCTGTTTGGAACGTTGGTCTGAAATGGTAAATCCGCTTTTTAATTATGACACATTTTCAGACTGAAAAATTATGTGAAATAGGCTATAATCAAAAGAATAATTTATCTCCGCGGTTTCCAAACATCGTGCACTAACGCCCCCCTTTAAAAAAATCTTATCGGTTTGGAAACCGCTGATTTATCTGATTGGTTATACTGTTTGTTATAAATGATAGAAAACACGTCAAAAAAAAATGGGAAAAATGTGTGAATGTAGCCTTATAAGCAAACTACACTTCCGATTGTCATGATTTTTGGTGTATAGGTAGAGGAGACTATTCTAAACAACACGTATATTTTCATTTGTACCCATTCTCAAGTTTAAGGGAGAAAATGGGGGTTGAAATTCCGCCGTAAATTAAATTTTTTCAAAATATCTCCAAAACGACTAATTATTTTCAATAATTTAAACACTGAACGATAGTAGCTTTTAAGGGCTATCAAATGGTAAGAATCGATTTTCTTTATCTAACTTGGGGCTGGACCTATAATTAATCATTTTTTTTTATTGTTAATTTGCCAAGCGACTTGTGACGTCATTATCTATAGTGGGAGGATCTGATTGCTGACCTTGCTGACAAATTTCTCCTTCTAAACACAGGACATGATCTTTCACTAGTGGAACTGGTTCGCAAGCGAGTGCGTTATGCAACCAAACTTACACCGATAATTCCTTGACGAAATGACTCATCGATCAAAATTATTCCCAAATGATTGAGCAATGAACAAACTGGGAAAACTAGTAATGATTCATTGATTGTAGATTACTCTTACTCTAAATAGTAAATTACTCAACATTTTTAAGGAAAATATAATACAACTTTCTAAGAATCCCTCCAACTCTTTGAACAAATTTAAACCTTGAATGATCTAATTTACAATTCCCATAAATTTATTAATAATTCAGGATTCATAATAAAAATAACGACCTTGCCAAGAATTATATAATTACTACAAAATTGCAATTGTTAAACAGATAAGATCTAAAAAAAACTGCATCGAGATAGTATATCACACAAGTTCGAGACCCTATAATAAGTGGTTGTCTTGATTAAATATTGTTTAGCCTTAAGGCTGCAGAGATTATGAATTTCAGCTCGTATTAGTAATAAAACATTGTCGATCTTTAGTGTTTGTTTTTTTTTTGGTAGAATCGGCCTGGGAACATTCCTCAGAAGCTACTCATAATGATTATCATATACCGTCCGCATTCCATTTAACGGAACCAGATCTTGTACAACACACACATATAAACCATGGAACGGATTAAAACCGCTTCAGGAGTCCAATCGAACTGCACAACTCATTGATAATAGATGTCGATTGATGAGTGTTTCAAATCAAATCTGGGATTTCCTCTGCCATTCTAATCTCTCGATTTGTTAATTATTTCATGTAGTGACGTCCGATTTGTTTAATTCTATAACAACAACAAAAACTAAAAATAAAGTGAAATTGTTTTCGAAGAAGTTCCGATTATGACGAACATGCAAATTGTTCGCGTTTGTGCTATTTCTTGGAAATACACTAACGGTTTTTATTCTCTCTTTAACTAAATTTCGTCATTTATTCGTTGTTACGAAACTGAATTGCAGTAAATTTGAATATGCGAACCAAAAAACAAAAACGGAAAAAAATAGACACATCTGTTCGACGAGGTTTTGCGGTTTTGACTACAATTGACGGAATTAAAGACGGAAAACCCATTAATGTTCAGTAAATAGATTATTTTTATTATATTCTAGAACAGTTTACATTAATTATTATGTATTTCGCGGGTTATTAAGCGCTGTAAAAATACTCCTCAAAGCCTGAAAACGTGACTTATATGCTACAATCGATTATAGTGCATTTCACTCTATTTATCCGCCTGCACGTGGGACTGTGTTGAAATAGAAAGAAACATAACGATGTTTAAATGAATGACAAAACAATTTTTATCCTTATCGAGGCATATCTACCGGGTGTTTTTTTTAAATGTGAATCCTCAAATATCTCGTTTGTTTATGAAGTGAAATGGAAAACTATCTAAAGAAATTAGACTACAATGTCTATACTTCAATTGGCCGATACGATTTTCTTTCTAGCAATTTTGGAAATGCCAAAACGTCCTATAAGGTCTCGAAAATTACTTACTATTAGGAAACCAAATACCTACCATGAATATTGCGACTGAATTTGATATGAAAATAATTTTTTTCTTTAAAAAACTTCTCATTTGCTCCTCAAAAAGAAATTAGAACTTCTCTGTGGTTCAATAACTTATCCATTGATGAAAAAAGCCGACGTCAGAATTGTTTACGAATGGTTTCAATGTCAATGTTATTATTACAACTGTTGACAAGATTTCATTCATTAACAATTGTATTTATAATTGTATTTATAAACAATACTATTGGCCTTGCAATTGTTTTGATTCAATTGTTGTCAACAGTTGTAATAATAACATTCGCATTCCAAGTATAGTAAACAATTCTGACGTCGGCTTTTTTCATCAATGGATAAGTTATTGAACCCCAGAGAAGTTCTAATTTCTTTTTGAGCAGCAAATGCGAAGTTTTTTAAATTCAGTCGCAGTATTCCTTGTAGGTAATTGGTTTCCTAATAGTGAGTAATTTTCGAGACGTTTTGGCATTTCCAAAATAGCTAGAACGAAAATCGTGTCGATCAATTGAAGTATAAACATTGTAGTCTAATTTCTTTAGATACTTTTTCATTTCAATTCATAAACAAACGAGATATTTGAGGATTCACACTTGACGCGAACACGCGGTATATCTCATATCTTTACATTATCTCTCTTCTTCTCTCTTCCTTTCTCGTCTTTAAATGTATAATCAAGGACCCCTGAAATCATTCGGTGGCCTTCAGGTTCCCCTGCTCTAAAAATGAAGGGATTTGGGGAAAAAACATCTTGCGGCATATTGGTAATGAGTTGATTACTTAAGCCAATACCAGACTGGAATAATTTTCAAATTATTCATCTTTGTTGAATTTCTTGGAAATAAAAACCGGTAGCTTCTCGTCTTTCTAGACAAATTTAGTCATTAGATTATTGGGAAATTCGATTAGAATCAGGATTAGTTGTGCAGGCGAATCAAGGAAAATCCAAGCTTGGAAACTCAATGAAAATAGTAAAATTTCCTTTCCTTTTGAGAGAAATCATTTTTGTCCAAGGGCAAAGGAGGCGCGGCAGCAGAACCGGATCCAGGGAATTCCGTACTTAGGCGACTTGAGGCACACCAATAGTGATAGTGCCTTATGCGCGGATGTATAACACATGCCATAGATGTAAGCGCCAAACGGGTGCCAAATAATATTGTTGCATATTTGATAGTAACACGTGCGAGTAGATCATTAAAAAAATTAATGGATAATAATAGTAATCGCGCAATTGCAAATACCTGGCGCCGCACAGCTACAACTCCATATCGTGACTGATTAACCACAAACTTCCTGTAACTGTTTAACATGTGTTAATTTGGCACAAGATCTCTAAGGAGACAACAACATATGACTATGTTTGTAATTCTTGGAATTATTCTATTTCTTAAATAGATAGAAACCTAATTACATAGTTCAGTAAAATGTCAGACCTTTTTTTGTTGTTGTGATAAATAATGTATTGCTGCACCAAGAATATCGAAAGTATTAAAGAGTATTTCGCTTTATTGTTGACCGCCACCGCCAATGGATTTCAAAGAAATCACCACAACGGAATCGCTAATGCGGCCGTGTTAGAAAATAATAATAATACTAAGCAAAAAAAAACACAACACTTTATTATTATCTTCTTCCGATTGTATCGCTATTATACCACCTATCAGGGCCATTTAAACACAAATACCCCACACCAAGCACCCAGTTATTCAACAGATAATATTAAAATTTATTGGCCCATTACAATATTTGTCGTAAAAATCACACAAATGTCATACCTACCTACCTCGTTGTTTCGTTTTTTGGCAAATGTTAAAGTTGTTTTGACCGCAACAATTTCAAGAATTTGGCCATTAATATTTCTTAATAAATATAATCCAAGACAAGTCGAGGCTGATTCGTAATTCCCGCACAACAACTTTATTACAAATCCAATAGGTGGCGTTATCAGTTTTGAGATTAATGGGACGTGCAGTAGATTCGGTTATTTTTGCAAAATTTTTATGAATGAATTCGCGAAATTACCCAATGTTTAAACAACGAAAAAACAATGTTGGTCATGATGTTGGCGCCGACTTGAATGATTCATTGAAAATTTTTAAATTAATCATTGGAGATGTGTTGGTGTGTGTGCGCGGTGTTAATACTTCTTAGATTTGCTCCAAATTTAGTTGAAACTAAAAATAATCGTTTTCGGATTCTTGGAAGTGTTTGTAATTAGAAAAATCACTGATTAAAACGAAGGTTGACCAACACGTTTGCGACCAGTCAAAATATGCAACAAGGTCAAATGTTCGACACTTGATGATAATGAAGAAATAAATTGAATAAGATACCGCCTTGTTGTGTAATCCTCCAATAAAATCCGAGGATGTCGTTATTTTCTCCGTTCGGTAGAGATCTGTGCGTTTTGATCAAGAGGAGTGTCTTGTTGGTTTTTTGGTTTCTTTGCGTCTGGGGGCCAATTGATGGGTTGTTTCTTTTGTAATTTTTTCGGCGAGCTCCATTCATAAACGTCAACAATTTAAAGAAGGTGTTGTTTTCAGTACAATACCAGCATCCGTTCAAGCATGTGCAAATTCAACGGAATCTCTTAAAATTAGAACAATTTTTCAATTGTAGAGAGAAAAAAAACACAATTGGGTTTTTACCCACGAAGACTTGATCTGAATAGTGAAATCAGATTAAAATTTCTTAGAAAAATCAATGAATGAATCAGTGTTATAAAAGCGTAAAAGTAATGATCTCTGAAAGTGGTGAATCAACAACTAGTTGTGGCCGGAACGAGGATCGTTTAATACAAAAATTGAAAACTTCAGAGCTGTTAAAGCATTTGTTGAAAGTGCGTCGGAAATCGTCTGAATCATCATCAATTAATAATAATAATAATAATAACAACGATAATAGGAAAGATAATCAACTTCCTTCCGTGACTCAAACGGTTCTCAATAACAACAATAATGAGTCAATAAATCAAAATTCTTCAGTTGAATATCAACCGTCAACACAGCAACATACCAATATTAACGACAATCATGGAATTATGGAAGATACTTCATCGTCAACGGCCAGTACCAGTGATAACACACAGTATCGTGCGAATTATGAGAGAGTACCAAGTGATGATAGTGCAACAAGAACAACAACGACAACATCACCGAATGATGTTGGACGTTTATCATCTGAAGATGATTTATCAATTGATCATATCTTCACTAGTGAAACGATCGATTATTTATTGTATGAAGCACAGAAGAATCTCCATATAAAATCATCACCAACTAATCAATTATCAGAGGAGAGTACCGGTGAATTTGTTGAGTTATTACCAGTGATTAAGAAGAATACGTGTATTGTTGATAATCCGACGGAAGCGGGACCATCGAATCGAACACGTGATGATTATGGCAATTCTAAGATCAATCAAGATAGACATAGTGATAGTACCGATAGTGATAGTGATAGTGTTGATAAAGAAATGGTATTAGTTCCTTCAGGTGAGTCATTTTGGAATTTCGACTTTTTTGGAAACCAAACGATCAGTTATATAACAGTTGGCGAAGAAAATCTACAATCTATCATCAATAGGGTTGAAGGGCTTTTTTATAATTATCGTGTATTTGCGCATGTTCACCCTTCAACGAGTTGATTTCAAATTTCGCGGGTAGTTAAGGGAGGTAAAGGGAATTATTAGATTTTTCTGGCAATTAAGGGTAGTTTAAATGTTTATTTTCCAAAATCTGGCAGTAACAAATAAGGGTAATATCAACATTCAAAGTATTTAATGCACTTTAGCACTGTTAAAGTCAAAAATTCAAGCCGATTTTTGCTATTATTTTTGAAAATATATTTTATTTTAATTCATGAGGAAAATAACATTTAGAAATAGATTTAGGGATATTTTTCTAGGGTATCTTGTTATTAGGTACTTTTTTGAAAAACACTAAAAGCGAAAGGTTGCACAAAAGACTGGGAGTTGTATTATATTGGAGCAGTTTGGGTGACTATATTTCGATTTTTGAGTCCAACGAAGGGAGGAAGCAGTAGTGCCCAACATTATTCAAGTTATTCTTGATCCAATACACAATATTTACCCCAATTTTTGCCGTTTTTTACGGAACAAGTAATTATTTTTATCTATTGGCACAAAGCTTAAGTTTGGGACATTTTTTCTGTAATGTTGGTAATAATTTGTTAGTTCCATCAAGTACCGAAAGTCCTTTAGAATCATTTTGCAATTAAGTGGATATTATCTGAAAATTAAGGGAGCTAAAGCTGGTGCCAACATTAAGAAAACTCAATTCTAAGTAAGAATAAATGGGAGTTTACAAAACTGTTGTGGATCTAGTGATTTTTTGTTGTCACATTGGTAACAATTTGTTGTTGCTCAGGTATACTACCGGACTTAATAATTTGGACTGATTTTCATGAAATTTTTAGTTGAAAATTGGAATAAACAGCTGAAAACATTTTATTTTATATGCAATTGGGTTAATTTCTTATAAGAGAAGAAAAGTGGTGCCAACATTAAAGGAATTTAATACACTAAACAGCACAGATGATAAAATAGCTAATTTTGACATTGTTACGGAAAAATTATTGCTTTTAAATATACAAACGAAAATTAATAGATATTGGGGATTTTTTCTCTGGTTGGTAATCATCTGTTAATTCAGTTCTGCTAGTTGAACGTCAAATTTCAAATGCCAAATGTGCAACTGCATGCTTCAAAAATCCCTATGCGTTTGTTTACATATTTTTTTGCAACCGAAAAATTGGTTATCATTACAATTGTTCGTATAAATTCTTTTAAATCACTAAAAATATCCCTAGATTCAAATATACCAACAGAAATTTAGTACCCCTTTGGTCCGTGAGTATACTATAGAATTAAAGGAAGGTAAACTAATACCAACATTAAAAAAAATAATATCCTCAGAAACTGGTTTTCTTTTAAAAGTCATTAAAATTGTTCAAATAAATAGCTAAAAGTGGACTCGGGAAATTTTTTAGTTATGTTGGTAATAGATTTTATTTTTTACCACTATTTTATCAAATCAATACGAAATCTTGAATTTGAGAGGAAAATAATAATTTGCAAGTAAAAGTGATGCCAACATTAAAGAACTATTATACCCTAGAAGACTGCTTAATTTTGACACAGAAATTTAGGGATGTTTACGCATCTAGGCACATTTGTCCACTTATGTTGGTACTTTGCAACTTGAAGATTTGTGACGATTTAACTGAAATTATTTCAAATTTTGGCAAAAAATTAAACTGAAATCGAAAATTCAGTAATTTTGTAAAATTGTTTGGTTGTGCCGCCTGGTAATTTATTAATTCTTGTCTTCCTTTCGCATTTGTAATTTTAGATCCGCTCGAATGGACCAGTGCCCACATCAAATCGTGGCTATCATGGTGTTCTCGGAAATTTTCATTAAATCCAAAACCTGATCCGGTGGTGTTCCCATCAACTGGCGCCGATCTATGTGAATTAACAAGAAATGATTTCGAACAGAAATGCGGCAATAGTCGCAGCGGCACAATTCTGGCGAAACATATCGCCCATCTACGGCATTCGGTGACAGGCCGACCAAGTAGTCCATTGAATGTTGAATGTAGAGTATTCGAAGATACGGATGAGGATGATGAGGAGAAAGGTAAAATTTCACTGTGTTGCGATTTTTCTTTATTGTTCGAATTTGCATTGTAAATACGTTGGTGTATTAATAGTGGGACACTTGCAAACTTAATTATTAGGTAATAAATAACTTAGCAAGCTAATATGGTAGTTGAAACGGCGCCTCGAATCCGTGTAACGGAAGATAATCCCGCCCGCACGTCGGGTTTTATCCATAATCCCGGCACTGTCTCATTATGCGTCACAGCAGGATTCGCGATATTGTTTTCTTGATTACCTGTTCACCCTATCTACATACAATACAAATACACCTCTAGTTAACGTTAAACAATCGGCAAACATTCACAATTATACCGAAAGTTTGGATATTTTTAGAAAACGAATATAGAATTAAGAAAAATATAACTAACTGATAAGACCTAGCCGATCTGTGTGGGGTTGAGATGTGTTATAACCGAAAACGATGTATCTCCGGCGGAGACCGGCCGGATTACCACCACAGCAGGAGCACATCTAAAAGTCAAATACTGTCACTCGACCTGCCGACTTACACGGCTTACACGATATATAGCCCTTTTGCCCTTTTCGACGAAATTCTATTGTATTTACAGTATAACAATCATCCCCTTTCGTATTTCTACTAGAATGTGGATCATTTCGAAACAAAATAATAAATAATCAACTTGATACAAGGGTGAATATACATCATGAAATTGGGGTGGAGAATATAGAAATTCGTCCGGCGCATCCACCAAAATTCGATTTTTTTTAATGGTAAAATTAACGAAAAAAAAACTACCGGAATTTACCACTAGTCGTCTAGGGGTGGAAATCTATTAAGCAATTTAACGATAAGTCCGTCGATAAGACGTTAGAATCGGTTTTTCCGTTAAACGACTAGAATTGGTAATCGAAACGATTACGGCTAAATTGAACTATTATCGCATCTACAAAACTGATAAGTAAAGAAAATGATAACAATTTATTAATTGAATCATCAATAAAACAACAGAATTCAATGGTAGTTTTCATCCTGCAAAATGAAATTGTAACAGTTTGGTTGGTGGGTGGTGTGGAATAGCATCAATGTATAAATACTACTTGAAATTCAGCAAGAGCGCCGATATAAGGGTAATATATAACTCGCCCCTCTGGCCCGCCAACCACCGGTTTCCTTCCTTCCTTTCTACGTGCCGAGTTTCCTTCCTCGACACCATCATACTTCCGAAACTTTCCAACGTTCACTTGATAATACCACAATATTAATGATTGTTTTATATCATCCCTTGAAGAATTGGAATTATAAATGATTCTATTCGAAAAGTAATAACAATGATAATAATAATAATGATGATAATAATAATAACGATAAGAGCACATGTTTCAGCTGTTTTGCTGTCTAGACACAACGACAACTGCCCAAACAAATAAATCAATTTAATTATAGCTTGTTTGAAATAACAATCAAGTGGTAGGTTTGCATTTCAAAGCTTTCTATGGAAAACCCACAATTATTAATTCAGTGCATTCAATTCTTGTGATTTTCTAAGAAATGTTGTTTTAATCGATCGTGTTGCTTTTATATCGAATTTCTATCATAGCAAAAAAAAAGGAATCAAATAAAGATTGGTCCCCCTGGAGATTGATTGATAAGCAAAGAGTAAGAGAATAATAAAAGGGAACAATCATCATTATTATTATCATTACCCCATTGGTGAGTGCATTACGGGGAGATTAAGGGATTTCAGTTGAAGTCTATAGAGGGGTTGGTGGTGTTGGGAAATCAACTACACCCAGGCGATTATTTTTATTGACAATTTGGGATTTTTTTAAACTATCCAGTTGATAAATTTGACATATAGTGGAGCTCGCTAGATTTAGTCGACTTGGCGCTTTCCATCTTCCAATGATCCTGTTTAAAGGCTTCTTTGTTATTGTATTTGCAAAATTCAAAAAGATAGTACAGAGTAGGGAGTCTTGTCGCGTTCTGTTGGCATTCCACTAAAAAGACTTAAAAACGATACGAAATGACTAAGTAATCAAAATGAAAGATCTGTGGTTCCGAGAAAATATATTCTGATGCTTCTTAGAAAAATACAATTTTAGATTTCGTCTAAAATTTCTGCAATTTTTGCCAATCATAAAATGTTTTTTATTGCCAGACAAAACTGCTTTATAGATTATAAAAGTGAGCTGCTCTTGTACAGCCGTCAATTGTTCAATAATCGGTAGGTAGGTACTGAAAAATTTCGACTGAAATCGAGTGAAAAATTTCTTCTGAAGTCCCTCTGAAATTCATTTGTGTTCAAATTGTTTAATAATTGATACCATGTTCGTCTATAAAATAATTGACCAAATGCTTATAAACAAATAACTACTTATTTATGGGAACTTCTGTTTTACGACAGTAAGTGTTGGAAAGTAGTACCTGAAACAGTAGGGATTTTTTTCCGAAAACTTTATTGTATTTTATCAAAACTATGGGAAGCGCCTCTGTTATCCTAAAGGCTATTCTCGGAGGCTTCTTCAAGTATATCGAATTGTTCAAAATCCGGTACTGATATGTGCCTCTAGAAAACAAGTTCGAAACCCAGAGCTGGCCCAAGTTTTCCTGGCGCTCCAGGTAAGCTTATTTTCGGCGGCCAGAAATATGATAAAATAAAGTGCTACACATAAAATCAAGTATAAAACATTCGTAGCACTAACGAGATCTATTCGCAGTTCATATAATAAAAGAAAGAGAGCCAGTTTTGCTGTTTGATGTGGGGTACCGAACCATTTAAATATGAAGTACCTATATTATTTAGAAGAAAAGTGCATGGAACTCTTGTTTGCCCCGAGCGTAATTTAGCTTCAGTTCGGCTCTGTCATAAACTTATTGTGCACATAATTCTTTGATTTCTTTGTTAATTACTTTCCTATTTATTTAAAAATACTCAAGTGAATTGAGAAATTTTGAAAAAAGTAAGCTTTAATTAAATTTTATCTCATCGAAAATAGTTGTTTAATGCAAAACAAACAATGACAATTCGCGTTACTTCATTTTGTGTTCAAAAATTGAAAATCCTCATAATTCTTTCTCGAATTTTAGAAATCCGTAATAGAAAAACGTTTGCTGTCCCATCGAAAAGATTTCATTTTAAAACGATTCAAAACAATTAAAAATCGAGCTTTTCGTATTTGGCACCGTTGAGGAAATAGGAAACAGACTCACGATTTAGTTCCAGTTGATAATTGAGTAACTGAAATAAAAATAAAAAGAAAAACTATCAGTATCGTAAAAAAAACATAATTTTTTCAAAATTTACCATTTTTTGGGAATCCTGGAACCGTTCGGCATGGGATGTCTGTTTTTTTTTATCAGTGGCACTGGCACTTACACTAACACTAGCACTAAACACAATTAATTTAAAAAAATCACAATTTTTCCAAATAACATTAAAACACTTCAAAGACTAAAACACAACTGAACAAGAACGAATTTGTTAAGTAAATGTCCTTTGTTCGGTTCTTATCAAAAACGTACATACGTACGCGATTTATCTTATCATTACAGTAATAAAAAAAGGTTAAAAAAAATCTAAAAATATCTCTTGTATATTCAACTAAAGGGAAATATACAGATGAAGGGATTTATGCTAAGAATGCAACGGGAAACTTCAAAAAAACTTCCAAGGGTAGATTTGGAAAATTCCAACTCCTATAGGTACATTCTATTGTAGGGTTGCCAATTTTTGTACTTTCAAAATAAAGACAAAGGTCCGTATTCTAAAATTTTGACGATAAGAGAATTTTCCAAAAACTGAACCTCTTTTACGACCTCCGTAATCTGAATATTTCAGATACAATTGATCAATTGTTTATCCTTAAATTTGAAACTTTTCCACCTTCAACCAGTAAATAACTCCTACAGAAATATCATTTTCCGAACTGAATCAAACCTTCCGTATTCAACAGCAATTCTTAAGAGTTCTACGGCAGTACATTCATCAGAAATAATACTGTTCTATTGTTTTTATTTTCAATTAATATAAAGACCATAAAAGAACGCACAAAAAATACAACATACTTATTCGCCTCCAGGCAGGAAACATTTTTTTTCTAATTAATAACTAAAGCACTAGGTAGGATCTTGTATTAGGGCGCCAAGCATTCTAACACAGGGTCTGTATTCTCTGACACAATACAGATTTAACGAAACTTTTCAGTGTTACTGATAATTGACAAAAATTGCTCTGAGCCGACGAAATTACGAAAATTTTCGTAAAATCTATCAAGACAAAGGCTCTTCATCTTTACAATCATGTTCTCCTCACTATTCCGATCAAAATTGGTATTAACACGTTGACACCAAAACTCATTGCCTGTACGATTTGCGTAAAGTCAATAATCACGTTGAAACCAAGCGGTTTTTAGCCGTCAATATACTACACTTTATCGTCAACGTGTTAAGACTTAATCGAACAATTTTATCAAATTTATACCGACAAAAAATTGATTGCCGCACATTTGAAATCGAAATTCCATTGAGAAACAACTCAATTCGAGATGCATTACACAAAAAAAAACACACTAATATCTTAAAACGGGAAACAGCACAACTGTATCTTCAGGGACCGGACGCGGCGTTCGAGCCAAGTGTTGGTTGCCGCTGCTCAACATCAACACCTTTCTTTATAATACGTGTTCGTTATAACTGATTAAGTGATTAAACGTTCATTATATCCGGTCGAAACAATCCCGCTATCAATCTACCTACCGATAATACGAGATTTGAGCAACATAAGGGCAGAAACAATTATCAGTTGTGTTGTTGAAGAAAGGGTGATTGGTGATGTAATACGTATTTACGAAGAGGGGGATGTATAGAAACGTTTAGATTGTTAGTGGAGCGTCGTGACGCCAAACAGTAGCATTCCTATTGCAACAGTCGTCGTGATTTGATCTCTCGATAAAGTGGCCTTTACGTAGAGAATTATTCAATTGTTACGTTTTTCGTTCGTATTATCATAGAACATGTTAAAAGTGTAAAGAGCAGCCGCCATGTGGAGGCTGCCGGGCTGTAGTCCCGAAGATTTATTTGTTGCCAGACGATTAGCTGTCAGATCACATCCTGTCCATCATAAATTGCATGCTAGCAGTATGATCTATAACGGTGCGTAAATAAATAATTTCGTATACCGAAAAGAATGTGTAAATATTCATAAATTTGTTTAAATTCTTTAAAAAATCCGGTCCTGTGTTTTTATATTTTTCACGTCTATTGCGTTTCTAAAAATATCATTCCTTGTTTATCATTGGTGTTTGAACTATAAATATTTAAATAATGTTTATAGAAATATTTATAAAAAAAAACAACTATCTAAAAGATGGCCACCACCATATTTCTAGATCCGTATCAATTGTTGAATGCTGCTTCAAGCCGATTGGTGGCTCAAGGTTCTGGCCAAATCCAACTGTGGCAATTCTTATTGGAACTGCTCGGTGATTCGTCGAATTCAGCTTGTATAACATGGGAAGGCACCAATGGTGAATTCAAATTAACCGATCCTGATGAAGTGGCCCGTCGATGGGGTGAACGTAAATCGAAGCCAAATATGAATTATGATAAATTAAGTAGGGCCTTGAGGTAAGTTGTTCAATGGTTCGTTAATTAATTGAATAATCAATCAAAATATTTCTAAAAGAAACAATTACGTAATTAGTGAAATATTATTGATATGACCTAAATTTATTCAACGAAAGAAAGTTAGCCCAGGGTCATTGTAAGTCTAATTGTTAAATTGTAAATGTAACATACGGTACTGGCATTTCATCTAAGGAGATTGGGGGCAATATCGACATAACTCACATATTAAAATGAATTAAATGGAAAATTGTGTCAAAGAAGATCAAGATTTGATTCTCCATTACACACTCTTTAAACTTACTTAAAGGGATTTCACGACTGTCAAAAATTCATTGTTGTTGAGTTGTTCACATTTATTTTATTTTCTACAAACGATTGGATATTTTAAAAAGAAAATCCTTTTACGTTCGTCTCCAATAATAATGAGTTGTAACCGCAAATGAGAGTTTTTTGAAAAACTGATTTGGTTTTCCAGTAAAAATAATTCTATGATAATCCCAATTTAAATCAATCTTTTCGACTTTCTCTTTTGTTTATTAACAAAATTGAATGAAATGTATGTCAGTTATAGTCGTTAATACGGTTATTGTCGGTATGTATTTGCTTTTCCAGAATTCGTATTTATTTTCCAAGAAAATTGATAAAAAAGAATTGTTTGAAAAAAGAAAATGGATATAAAAAATAAGTAAATCCATAACAACATCAAGCACATTAACGGCTATCAATGATATAAATTTCATCCAGTTCTGTTAAGAAACAAAAGAGAAACACGAGAAAATTGATTAAAATTGGGATTGTTAGAGAATTTGAGGTTGTAGCTCATTACCATTGAAAATGAATGTAAAAGGATTTTCTTCTTAAAATACAAATGTATTCAATCACTTGTAAAAAAAAAATAAAAGTTAAGCATGCCCAACTCAACAACAGCAAATCGCCGCCTGTAGTGTAGACCGTTAACAATTAATTATACTAGATTCATCGACCAAAGGTTTGAAGACTTGCATTTTTTATTTTGTCCGTTAAAAGTTGTTATAGTATATTTTCGAGGGGTTACCTAAACTGGGGGACGGGGGATTATACTGAGATTGAAGTGATTTACCAATAATGTGCAGTGAGGTGTAGCCTAAGAGTGGGAGAACCATTGGCGTCCAAGCTAAACACTATGGCAGGCTAGAACGTGACTATTACACAGTCTTATCGTAAACATTATAGTATTACACTTTACAACTGACACCTCCCTTGTAGTAATTATCAGAAACAAGCCATAAACTTATAAATACTTACATAGTATCTACATGACAGAATCGAGAAAAGTCAAACCACTCATCATATCGAAATTAGTTCTCAATACATTTTTTTGATATTTCTCAAGTGTGGAAATACATTTTTTACACCGTGTTTAGTTTCCTTTGTCGCACATTTTAGTGCATGTAAATTGGCACAAGTGAAATATATGTCAAAATATAATCGTGGAAAATTTTTCAAATGTATCTATTTAGATCAAATGCCGCCACTGTATAAACAATACAATTCTGAAATGGGGACGTTTCTAGATCATATAAGATATTTGTTGTATTTCCCTTGTAAAAATATGAACAGCATAATAACTAGTGATAAGCAAAATTAGAAAAAAGTATCGATATCGACATCGTCGATGTTTTCATTAACTCAATATCGATACACGATTAATTTACTAAGAAAAAGAACTTGATCTGCGCATGCGCAACAGCTCCATAATTTAGATCACCTCAAAATCGTAAACAACACACCTCATTATAAATAAAAAAAATTGAAAGTGTGTGGAATGCCGCGCGTTAGAAGTGACACTTCTTAGGTTAGAGATGAAGGTGATTTTTTTTCTTGGTTTATGTTCTTTCTGTCGTTGCCTGAAGGCTCGTTTTTGTTCTGCAGTTGTATTTTTCGAATTATAAATCGGGGTAACCCTCGAAATTTTAGTTTTATTTCAGAGGGCGCTGTAAATCGATTAATAGCACCAACTTTAGACCCTAGTGTTTATTTTACACAGTTGGCAGAACTGACAGAGTATAAGCGACGCTATTGGCAACGTCTCCACTCTTCCCTCTCAGCTGTCTGTTACAGGGGAAGTCTCGCATTTTTGTTACATAGGGAAAATACATTGGAAAATATTTACACCCAAGCGCGGCTAAGGAAGTTTCACTTCAACAAACTTCTTCTTTGTGGTGGTACTTTACGTGTTTACGTATAGGACTCTACCGCTTTAAACCTTTAGCATCCTTACAAAAGAAAATAATTTAAAATTTTGGGAACTTATAGCTATATAAAAATATCATTCAAGAGAAGGTCGATATAAACAAACGAAAAATATATCGATATTCTGGAATCAAAAATATCGATATTGATGCCACATCTCTAACTAGTGATGTTCCAAATTTGAAAAAAATATCTATATCGATATATCCATTGAATCAACATCGATATCCGATATATCGACAAAGAACATCGATATATCAGTTATAGGCATGCGCAGACATGCTAAATTCAATTTATAATAAAAAACTTTTGTGCGCATGCTCAATAAGTTCATGATTAGAGTCACTTCGACATAAGAATAAGACACTTACTTAATTGGCATATAAATGATATGCTATGCATTAAGCTTTATTTTGGTTCCGCAATGAATGAGTTACACGTTCAAGACAAATAATTCCAAAAAATCGAAAATCGTTGAAAATATCGTTACGAAAAACATCCATATTTTAAAAAAATCGAATAAAAAATATATCGATATATATGCTTGAATATCGATAATTCGATAATATCGATATTTCTGGAACATCACTATCTCTAACTCAAAGTCTCCGCTAGTGTTGAACTATCGAGTACCAGATGGAGCTACTTATAATTCCACTGTATAGGTATATTTATACAGGATGGGCAGCTCAAATGGGTATAAAACTAGAGTCTTGCTGCTTATGGTCTATAGACCAATTTTTTAAGCACCCCTTCATCAAATTATGATAACAGTAACTACCACCTACTCTGTTCTTTATTGTTTGCCTTTGTTTAGATGACAGTGAAAATTGTCCATCAACGTGTTAACAACACTACAATAGAAATATTCCTCAGAGTGCTAACTTTATACACATCTATTTACAGATATTATTATGATAAGAACATTATGTCGAAAGTACATGGGAAACGTTACGCTTACAAATTTGATTTTCATGGTTTAATGGCGGCATGTCAAGCTCAAGCCCAAGGCCAAACGGATCTAACAACAGCTTATCACAAATATCAACCACACCAGAGCGATTTAGGTGCTGCTCTATATCCAACAAGTCATCATCATCATACAACACCGAAGATCACTGGTATTCTACCAACATCAGCAACAGTACCAACAACACCACCAACAACAACAGCCACACAACACACCCAAACTGGCCTATTCCCACCACCCACATATTGGCCATACTCCCCTAGTAGTTTTGATCCAAGAGGACCGCCATTTAATTGAACGCAAACAAGAAGAAGAGAAACATTCCGTTTTGAGAAAACCATTCCGTTTTTGGTGTTTTGATTTTTTTAGAGTAACTATTAAAGATTACCTATCGGGTTTTGTTGATTATTAGCCGAGAATTGCTTAAGTTCCTTAATACTGTTTATTTTTGTTTTGTTTATTTGTTTGTATAGTGAACCGGATTTGGCTTGACCGGCCGTTAGTGTACTTATTGTTAGTGTTAGTAGTCAAGTCAAGTTTGTATTACTATAATCAACTATTTGTAAATACGTTCTTGTATTTTTTCAGTTTGATATGATTGAGTCGAAATAGTTTTTATGTTTAATTATTGAATAGTTGAAGTGTAATAAAATTCGTGTTACTGTTAGTGAGAATCGGTTTCAGATTATTTGATCCAATTTTTGTATGTCACTTTTCAACTCCCCAAAATCTCCCCCTTTCCTGTTTGATTATCATCAATTTACTTTCAAGAGTGTCACAGTTTAATCAATGCGACTACAACAGAATGGTCCGTGTTAATCGTAATTTGTCAATTGAGACACATGCAAAAGAGAATTAATAGAAATTTAACAATAACAAGCAACAAACAACAAACAAGTATTGGCCAGTTGTAGGCGAGAAAAGATAGAAACATCCGTTGTCAGGAAGCACTTATCGAATCAAAAGTCCAACATCAGTGTTCAATGGACCATTGTGGTGATCTTGAGATCTCAACGAAATAATGTCGACAACTAGTTGTATTTTCTTATTCTTATTATTATTGTTATTTTATTATAAACCAATAATTGGTGGCTTCACAACGACCAGTAAGTTGTACATACAGTTTATTCGATTTTTTTTGTGAATATAAAAATACTGTGCTAGAAATTGGACCTACACCGATTTGGAATTCGACATTTACAGACCAATTACGTCATGATTTATTGTTAAATTATGATAAATTCGCTCGACCAACGCAACATTTCAACACAACCACTGTACAGTTCGGAATGTCGATCAAACATATCGAATTGAACGAATTCAAATCGACTCTAACCGTACACTCGTGGCTCAAATTGGTAAGTTAACACCTCATCTTGAACGACAGGTGGCCCAAATTCGGAATTTCGTTTCAACAAATTTATTGCTCTCGCTATTACAATATCCTCGAGCGCCTAGCTAGTAACTCAAAGCAGTTGGTAATTGCCATTCTTACTAACACAATAAAGTTGTTGGAACGAAATTCCATCAAATTGAAGGCCGCAAATAAACCGCATACAGGTATGGTCCGATGAGAAACTCAAATGGAACGCATCGAATTACGGTGGTTTGTCGAGTCTGAATTTGGCCGAACACGAAATCTGGCAACCGGATATCTTCCTCTACAATGGGTACGATTTTATTTATTTACCTCGACTAGCAAGATGCTTTTTTTCTTTTGTAATTCTAGCGCTACAAATTCCCCAGTAAGCCACTACGGCAATATCCATTGTGTCGTCTATCAGAATGGCGAAGTACTCTGGGTACCACCAGCAATGTTCACCGTATTTTGTAATTTAAACATGCGCTATTGGCCGTTCGATGTGCAAACCTGTGAATTGATAATGGGTTCATGGACTTATAATGGTAATCAGATTGATATTGAAGTGACTGATGATGAGGCGAATGTTGAATTATTAGTAACGAGTTTCGAATGGCAAGTCGTTAAAACTACACTGAAACGAAATGAGAAGTTCTATTCGTGTTGTTCAGAACCGTATGTCGATGCCACAATTGGTGTGGTGTTGGCGAGAGTATCGCCCTCGTATAAAGCTCTCATCATAACACCAGCATTCGGTACAATCGGATAACACGTCTTCTATTTACGCGCAAAATTCCGCGTAAATGGAAGGGCGAATTGTTCAATAATTAACCATATTGATTGATAATTTCCAGTGATAATCATATTGATTTTGTTGAATTTCTGGTTGCCACCGCAAGCCGGCGAAAAGATCATTTTAAACAGTTGTGCAGCTATAATGATCTGTTTGTTTATGTTGTATTTTACACAAAAAATACCAGCAATGGGTACACATACACCATTAATTGGTACTTGCCTAATAACACCCAAATAATTCGCATTATTCTAAATGTATTTGTTTAGTTTTATTTTACAGTAGTTGTCTGTATATTGTTGGTTTCTCAATGATTAGTTCAGTGATTGTGATATGGCTATCGAAGACTAAACATACAACACCACTACCATGGATGATAAAACACCCATTAACTGGAACGATGGGTAAATTACTAGGATTAACCACTTACATCCAGCAGGTGCTCGTTTTTGCCACTTTAAAAATCATTAATTAATTAATCAATTATAATAATTCTATAGACAACGTTAACATCACAACGTATCACAGCTGAAGAGATGCGTGATCATCAATTAACTGATTTCGATGATCACCAACAACACAATGATGATGATAATCATCATATGATACGATCAACATCAGCATCATCAAAGATGTCATTGCAACAAGATTGGGTGCTGTTTGCTGCTGCCATTGATAGATTATCATTCTGTTTCTTTTGTTTCCTGTTTGTTATTTTATCAGTTGTGTATTCGTTGTAAAAAAAAAGCAAAATAATTGAAGGTTACTGTTTGTTTTTTGTTCGATTTACTCAACTGATAATTGTTTTATGGGTATTTGATTAGTAAACAAAGAAAAAATAGAAAGCAAGCTTATTATTTTAATGATTATCAAATTGTGCCTCATGCTGTTCAATTTCCTCTCAAGCTGCCTATTAACAATTAATTAGCTTTAAGAATTGATAATTAATCTTCGAGGTCAAGGTTTTACTGACACTTCGTCCTGACTATCTATCTTGTGTTCCCTTAGTCTATCTCTATCTTCTTCAAGAAGAAAGATCAATAAATCGAATTTGTATCACTGTCTTTATTGAAATATTTGTGATTAAATGTGTTAGACGAAGACTGAAGGTGCTTGAAATAAACTTTCTGATTGTGCTTGAAACGTTGAACTATAGTCAAATTGGAATTTAGGATTTGCTGTAACCAACAAGCATAGACATTGTAGAATAAGCTCCTCGTACAATCTGAAAACATTAATTAAATAAATTCATGGTTGAATAAAAGTGAAAATATTTAACTGCTAATCCTAATGCATAGTTGACTGAATAATTTTCTGAAAATTTTATTTGCACTTTCTTTTGTGCACACGTCAATAGAATTAAATACAATTTACGATTTTCTAAATTCATGTTATACCAATTGATTTGGTGTAATGCTTCGAATACATTCTCAGTCTAGAAAAAAACATTAATTTTGCAGCTGGAATATAAAAAATAGCAAATCATCTGTAGAGATTTGAATCCAAGTCTTTAGAGGCGGTTGCAGATAGTTATAGACTAAGATTCTATTCTCAACGGATAAACAAAAAGAATAATTAATTAGAATTTGTTAAATCGATATTTACAACATTTTCTATCGATTGACCAGCCATTATAGTTGCAGCGAATCCTGATGAAGTTAATAAACACATCAGGGGCACATATCGTAAATCGTAGAATAAAATCGTTGTTTTTAATGTAGTTAATACGTAAACAACAACTGTCATATGTAATACACCGCAAAATGCAAAAGAAATCACGTAATTTGATATATGCTGGATTTTCTTATAGCCAGGTCTGTAAATGGGTCTTTTAGTTTAATTAATTATCAAAATTTTAATAGGCTGGAATACTCGAGCAGATTTTTCATCAACACTGATTAAATCAATACACATCTTATAGAATCCATTGAAAATTCCGTTCGAGTATTTACCAAATCGAAACTCACATTATTATCTCTTCTCTCCTTTTAATAATATCAATCAATCGAGATTTTACTTCGTCTTGATATGCAACATTGTCGATTGAATTTCTAGTAAAATGGTAAATCTCCTCTAATTCTATAATTCCTTTAATTTGATCGATTAACATCCAAAATTGATATTTCATATGTTGTGTATAATAAATAATTTGATAACAAGGTGTAGGATATACTGTAAGAACAAAAATACAAAGACTTCCTTTAAAGATCGTTGTGAAAATATTCAAATATTCTGGCCAATAATCAGCAACATATTTAATTGGTAGAAATGTTGTATAGTCATGATCAGTACAAATAAATAGAAGAATAACTGCAATGAATAGTAAACTTGTACTAACAACCATAAAAGTTGAAAGAATCTTCATCTCGTTTTTAATCTTCAATTTGGTTGCTTCATTTACTAAAACACTGCCAATTGATAACATTTTGATTTCTTCAAATAAATTCTCAACAAGTTTCGGATCTATTAATAATATAATTGCAGCTAATATTCCCTGAAATTTTGAATAATTACTTTTTAAGAAATTGCATTATTTTGTAGAATTTTATAAAAATTCGTACATAAAATAGGCCGAAAAATTCTTGTGCATATTGCGTAAATTCCTGTAAATTCAATTTATAAATAAATAAATAGAGTTGTAAGAATTGACATGTTATATGAATCAATAAAATTAAAATTAAAACAATTTTCACAAAATTAAATTGAAATATTATTGAACCAAACAATTTCACCAGTATCAAACCATCACTTTTTTTAAATTTATTCCACAAACTTTTTATATTAAAATAAAATTTCTCCATTATATTTTTATGTTGTCTCTGTGACTTCATCCCGATTAGTGACGTGTACCTCAAGCATTCCTGTCTTTAGTAAATAATAGATCAAGTCATCATCATTAAATTGATACTGACTTGAGCAGAATAGAAATATTGTGTTTGTTTTACAATAAATGATAATAGTTCTATTGATTTGTCATAAACAATATTGAAAATATAATACAGCCGGCAATAATGGATATTTCAACGAAGTGCCCTTTTAATTACATTATTACAACCACAACGTAATCAAAATTCCCAATTGCTCGTGCATAGCAAAGAATGATTTTCCCAACACAAGAAGTGTGTATTTCGTTTATAGTATTTAACGATTTAAGATTGCAACTTGAAAACCTTGGAGTGTTTGGAGCACCCGAAAAACCCAGTAGTGCCTTGCTTCAGCTTCGAATGCATCTAATACAGATCGTTAATTGAAATCTTACCGACACTCAAGAGTCTAAATTTAAAGGCTGCATTGCTTAATTCTTCAGATCCGACTTTAGACCATAAAGAGGCAAAAACGGCAATTAAAATAAAATAAACTAAGAATAAAAAAGTGCGTGAAACGCCGCGCGTTAGAAGTGAAACTTTTTAGGTTTGAGATGAAGTTTATTTTTTAATTAGTTTATTTTTTTCTGTCGTTGCCTGAAAGCTCAATTATTTCCTACCGTTGTCTTCTTCTACATTTCACTTAGATCAAAGTAATATTCAATTATAATTTAACGCCATTAATAATTTATAAATTTCAATTTCATCTTACACAGTTGACAGAACTGACAGAGAGAGAGAGAGAGAGAGAGAGAGAGTAGAAGCGACGCTATTGGCAACGCCCCCACTCTTCTCTCTCAGCTGTCTGTTAGTGGAGAAGGGTTTCCCCTCACGGAGTCCCGCATTTTCGACACGCTCCGCACAAATTTACAACCCTATCGCGCCTAAGGAAATTTCATGGTTTCATTGTCAAAAAATAGCAGCAACATCGATTAATTAAAGGATATTCAATTTCTTTTCTGTCCGTAATAGTTTTGAATACCATAATCAAGAATAATGAAATAAAAACCAAAATAAAACTGAATTTTCCCTCAATCGATATACAAAAATAATCGGAATTAATTAAAGGTAAATTACTTATCTTCGTTTGGATACTCTAAACTAAAGTTGATATAATATTCTGGACTCAGATATTGCAACAACTCTCTCTTCAACTCCTCAGTGATTACTCTTAACCACACGGTCTTTGCAACTCGAAATGAATTAATCGAATAACTGTCTAATCTCTACAAACGAAAGCCCCAATCTCGAAAAAGTCTCGTTAATTTATACGCAGAGTGAACTAATAGCGGGGAATTGAGTCATTCTTATCAACATTTTAAGTCCAGTGGCGTAACTTAACCAGGGTTGTTACACTTCGAATAACAAATCACTAAGCAATTTCAAGACTACCATTGGGCAACTCTAGTATTTGTAAATTATTAACGCAATCAGATGGACAATTAACAAGTGAAATAATTTCATTAGATCTATGATTATAATTGTCTTTATTAAAACATGCATCCTAAAAAGTGATAGATAAAGACAGAATGTACTTGCAACATGTGATCTAATAAAGTTAATAACAATTATGATTAAAATATTATATTAAAATCCAACAAGCACCTTGTATGGTTTGTTTTATTCCTCTCCGGATAGCTGTGGCGAAGAAAGTGCGATAGATACTTTTTTTGTACGATTAAAACTCCAGGCTGCAATCCAACAATAAAATTCGAAGAAGAAAGTATTTACCTATAACCGATTATATCTATTTTATTATGGACACTACAAAAAAAATGTCAATTGTTCCTACAACCCTCTTATTTTGTTCACAAATAAGACAAGATTATCTTATGGCAAAATACGGCGTATACCTATAGATATTTTTTAATAAATTGAATGGGTTAATGCTGATTTGAAATTATGTTTCTTCAATTTTTATTGAAGCATGTGTGATTCAATTTGTGTTACACAAAGATTAAATGTGCTTGAAATCAATTATCTGATAGTGCTTGTATTATTGAAGGTCGAATTATATTAAAAATTGAAATTTAAGGTTTGCTGTAGCCAACAAGTATCGACATTGTAGAATAAGCTCCTCGTACCATCTGAAAACAATAATTAAAGAAATTGATGGACAAATAAACGTTATAATAGTAAACCGTCAACCCCAATACATAGTCGATTGAATAATTTTCAGTGAATTTTATTTTAATTTTCTTTTGAGAAGAAATCAATAGAATTAAATACAATTTACCATTCTGTAAATTCACATTATACCAATTGATTTATTATAATGCATCGGATACGTTTTCATCCTGAAAATGACGTGAATATTAGAATTAGAATATTGCTGAGGACAAATCACTCATCGAGATTCGAACCAAAGTCTACAGATTCGATTGCATTGCAAATGGGCTAACTGAAGACGCAGATTCGATTCTCAACCGATACTTATATCAATCATATTTTTAATTAATTACAAATTGTTCAATCGATATTTACAACAGTCTCTATAGATTGACCAGCCATCATAGTTGCAGTGAATCCTAAGAAAGCTAGTAAACACAATAGAGGCATATATCGTAAATCGTAGATTAAAGCAGATGTTCTTATTGTGTTGAAAAATAAAACTATAAATGTGATAATTAATAATGCACAACACGAAAGACTAATCGTATAATTCGATATTTCGCCAGTTTTCTTATAAACAAATCTGTAAAACGGTATTTTAGTTTAATTAGCAACATTTTAATAGTCTGGAATACACGAGTAGATTTATCAAATGTTCATCAATTCAATGAAAGGAATATCGCCGTATCCTTTGAAAATTCCACTCGTATATTCACCAAATCAAAACTCACATTATAATCTCTTCTCTCCGTTTAATAACGTTAATCAATCGAGATTTTACTTCCTTTTGATATGCAATATTATCGATTATATTTCTATTAAAATGATAAATTTCTTCTAATTCTATGATTTCGTTAATTTGATCAATTAACATCCAAAATTGATATTTTATATGTTGTGTAAAATAAATAATTTGATAAGAATGTGCATTATACGCAGTAGGGACAAGAATACAAATAGTTGTTTTAAAGATCTTTGTGAAAATATTCAAATATTCTGGCCAATTATCAGCAACATATTTGATTGGTAGAAAAGTTTTATAATCATAATCCGTACAAATAGATAGAAGAGTAACTGAAATTAATAATAAAATTGTGTGAACAACGATATAAATTGATAGAATCTTCATTTCTTTTTTAATCCTTAATTTGGTTGCTTCATTTATCAAATCATTGTCAATCGATAGCATTTTGATTTCTTCAAATAAATTCTCAACAAGTTTCGGATCTATCAATAATATAATTGCAGATAATATTCCCTGAAAATTTGAATAATTACTATTGGAGAATTTGTTGGAATTATTGTACAGAATTTTGTTGACTCGTACATAAAACGGGACGAAAAATGTTGGTGCATATTGTGTAAATTGTTGTAAATCCAATTCATAAATAAATAAATACAGTTGTAAGAATTGACATGGTATATGAATCAATAAAATTAGAATTAATACAATTTTTACAAAATTGTATTGAAATATTGTTGAACCAATTAGTTTCACTACAATTAAATCATCACTATTTTTTAATTTATGCCACAAACGTTTTATATTAAGGTAAAATTTCTTCATTATAATGAAGAAAAATATTTCTATGTTGTCTCTGCGACTTCACCTCGATTATTGACGTGCACCGAGAGCGTTGTTGTCTTTAGTAAATAATAGATCAAATCATCATCATTAAACTGAAACTAACTTGAGCAGAATAGAAATATTGTGTTTGTTTTACAATAAATGATAATAGTTCTATTGATTTGTCATAAACAATATTGAAAATATAATGCAGCCGGCAATAATGGATATTTCAACGAAATAGAAGAGAATGATTTTCCCAACACAAGAAGTGTGTATTTCGTCTATAGTATTTAACGATTTATGGTTGAAACTTGAGAACCTTAAAGTGTTTGGAGCACCCAGTAGTAGTGCCTTGCTTCAGCTTCGAATGCATCTAATACAGACCTTTAATTGAAGTCTTATCGACACTCAAGAGTCGAAATTTAAAGGCTACATTGCTTCCTCTAGTCTGAACTATCCATACAAAGTCGCCATTCATGAAAAAAAATGCCCTAGAGCGGTCGATGTCTGGCTCGGCCAAGGATCGGTGTTTATAATTTGCCACATTTGAGCCATGCTTGGTCAAATTTCTGTAACCAATATGTATCCTATGCATGGCTTGTGATCAACAGCCGTTTCTTGGCCAATACTAGAATCGATTGCTCTTTGCAAAAGCTTCGCCAATGGGCGATTAAAACAAAAGTATTTCACCTGACGTTTTTATTGAAGATAAAATAGAAGAACTGATTCATGTATATTGAATGCAGTTTTATAGAAGCTCTAAAGTTGGAACTTTCTTAGCTAGAGGCAGGGAAGGCAATCGTCGCCTACATGGTTTAGGGACCGAAATTAACTATAACACTTAAAACTTACTATAAACTATCGTTATTATTCTTATTCTCATTATGGATATTATTGTAATAATTATTAACGTTATTAATATTAATACATTTTTGAAGAATTTAACTGGAAATTATAAGAAAATTGTGTTTTCTAATTTTAAACTTTTTATAGTTTTAAAAACGGAATGAAAAAAGTATGATTATACCGGCTCCTTATTTAATAAACATTATCATATTAACAACAAAAGTCGCAACTCACAAAATAAATTACAATCAGAGTACATACGTCAGCTAAGGTTGACCGATACTTGTCTTCCAGTCTTGGTCTTTTTTTATACGTATTGGAGGGGAAAATCCTCATGCTCACCACCCGACCCGTGTCGAGTGGTAGTGCCGGACTCCTACCGGCTAAAAAACCCCTCCACACACTGGAGAAACGTGATGGAACGCCTGTTCAGCATAACTTCCCCCAGCCTCCGCCGCCCGGCCGCACCGATCCTGCAAAGGCTCCCCTCACATCGAAATAACAAAAAAAGGCGTGTGCCCCCTTCACACTTAGGGAGACGCCACAGCGACCCGGCCGGACAACACGAACCACCCCCCGACCCAGCAGCGACTCACATCCACAATCGCCCATTTCTTTCATCCTTATCTTTCTCCCTCATAATACTCACTATCATGCTTACCACTACATTCCATTCGCGCTCACCACGGAGCATGATATTCACCATGTTCTCCTTATTCACATGTTCTCCCACCTCGGATTCCAAAATTATCCTCTTTCGCTCCCATCTCACGCATTCGAAGATCGTGTGTTCCACGGTGTCCTCATTTTCTCCACAGTACCCGCAGTGCGCCACCGGCAGCTTTCCGATTCGCACCAGGTAAGATCCAAAGCACCCATGCCCCGTGAGCACTTGGGTGAGGTAGTAGTTAACTTCCCCGTGCCCCCGGTTGACCCATTCATAGAGGTGCGGAATCAGTTGTCTGGTCGAGGCTCCCTTTTCCGACCTCTCCCATCGTTCCTGCCATGCATGCATTGTCCTCTCTCTCACAATGTGTGGATCTACACCTTCCCATACTTTCATCCCTTCATTCGTCAGAAGATCTAGCGGAACTATCCCACACACAACCAACACGGCTTCGCCCGACACACTCCTGTATGCACTACACACACGTAGTAGCATACACCTTTGCACCCTCATTAGTCTCTCCCTATACTTTTTCACCTTAAACGCATTCATCCACGCCTGCACTCCATACAAGAGTATGGAATGCACAACGGCACACAACACTCTCCTCTTGGACGCCAATGGCCCATCGATGTTGGGCATCAGCCTCCCAAGAGCCCTCGCACTCTTAGTCGCCTTACTCACCACTCGTTCGACCTGCTCAGTCACCCTGAGGTTTCGCTGAAGCGCCACCCTGAGGTTTCGCTGAAGCGCCACCCCGAGATACCGCACAGACTCCCGAGTCGGTACGTCAACTGTCTCCACCCTCACAGTTAACTCACGCAACTTTCTTCTTCCAACAAGCAGGACCGCCTCAGTCTTCTGGGGGAGCTAGGGCAAGCCCTCGTTCATGATTGCTTTCAGCCTCTCCTCAGTTCTCGCGACAGCTACGACCGCAAGATCATAAAAAATGTTCCACAGTAGTGGCCCAAACACTGAGCCCTGTGGAACACCTCCACTCATTTGGAAGGTTTCACCCTCCACAGTCACTATCTCCCTTTCACTCAGATAGCTCCCCACCAACTTTCGAAAATAGGGAGCCACCCCCCTCAGTTCCAACGCCTCCATGATCCCCTTCCATGGGACCGAGTTGAAGGCGTTCTTCACATCAAGGGTCACAAGCACGCAGTAACTTCTGGTACGCCATGTACCCGCGTTAGCTACCCTTGCTCTCTCCACCACTCTCACCATTGCGTCAACCGTGAATCGACCGCTCCTAAAGCCGTATTGGCATTCCGCTAGACCTCCTAGCCTGGCTCATATCATGCTCTCATATACTTTCGCCATTACATTCAGCAGGCAAATTGGCCGATATTTCGCTTCTTCTCCCTCCTTGCGTTCTTTCTCCATCATAACCAATCTAGCTTTTTTCCATTCTTTGGGAAAAATTCCATCCATCAGTTGTTCATTCAGCATCCTCAAACACAAGCCTTCACACAGTTGCCTGAACACCTTACACGCATCCGGTGGGATTCCATCCGGACCCGGCGCTTTGCCCACCTTCACCCGTCCGACTGCCCTAAGCAGTTCGGCCGATGTAAAAGGAGGCACCGGTCTCCACTCAGTCGGTTCTACCCATACTACCCGCTCATGTATGGGGAACAGCTTTTTGGCCTCAACCATGAGGCTGTCCCCCCGGAGAGTAGTGCCCCTCCACGCAAGCTTCCTGTCTTGGTCTATGCTTGGGGATCACCCTTGACCGATACTTGGTGATCACCCTTGGTTAATGCTTGGTTCTCAGCTTTGTCCAATGTTCGGTTGCCAATCTTGGCATGGTGTGATCATTCCAGACATCAACCAGCCGTTGGCCGATGATAAATGTCTATCTTCGGCCGATGCTTGATTAATGGCCGCCATGGTAGGCCCAGCCATTGGCTGGTCTTCATTGTTTGTATGGGTAGAACTCTGAGATCCTACTATTTGTCCAGGACTCAAATGACCTATACATACCGCACACCCGTTCTCACTTTTCTCCATTCCTACAAACATCCGCTAGATAACAGACCGGCTACAGTTCGCAGACATCCGACTAACAGAAAGGGTATATAGTAGACCTGACCTGCCAGAACATCATCATCATCATCATAAAATACACTAAAAATTAAAAAAATCGAAAGATTGTGAAACGCCGCACGTTAGAAGTGAAATCTTTTAGGTTAGAGATGAAGTTCACTTTTTAATTAGTTTATTTTCTTTCAGTCGTTGCCTGAAAGCTCAATTTTTTTCTGCATTTCACTTATCTCAAAACAATATTCAAATATAATTTAAAGCCATTAGTTAATTTACAAATTTTATAGTGAATTCTCGTGAGAGAGCTAGTGCTGCACTGAGAGCAGATGTGTTATCAATATGGATGTTTTTGAAATAACGATAACTTGACATAGCCAACCGTTTTAGGCAGTTACGTTATTATTAGGGGTGTGCGAATAATTCGAAGATCTTCGAATAATTCGAAAATATTCGAGTAATTCGTCAACTTATCGAATAATTCGAAAAATTTCCCTTAGTTATTATATTTTAAGTCCGGAAATGTTGATTTTTCTCCTAGTGTCTTAGCTTTATCAGAGACGTTATTTTATCGATTTTTACATTGAAGTTAATGAGCATTGAACATTGTTTATCCCTACTATACTATTAGCGCTGAGAGTGGCGAATTTTTAAATTCTCAGGAAAAAAGTTCATTAGAGCAACACACAAAATTCCAGTATTGAGATCAATGCATTACATAGATAGACAGGAAATTTTAATGCTATTAGGATCGTCTTTTATCATAACATACTGTGCTTCAAACGATAGTCTCTGAACAACCTTTCCTTTTTAGTTTTTGACCAAATCAATGGTTTAGATAACAATTTTTTGTAGGTAAATACCGTCGTCTAACCGCAATCTGCTGTTGTTTTTTCGTCTTCTTTATTATAAATGTTAAAAATTTACAATGTAGGTACCCTGGTATTTTTTTTATCTCAAATTACGTTTTTGAAGGTTGCATTCGATTATTCCAGTAATTGAAAGAGTTGGGCCGGGACCGTCTGTATATAGGACAAAGACCTTGCAATAAATGTTTACATCATTGGTATAGGAGAAAGGCTAACCTCACTATATGTAAACCTGTAAACGACATTTGCAATATTTTTTTTTCTATTTTTGGGTGCTTAGGTCTTGCAGTGGCACGCATCACTTCTTTTTTATCATCAGAATCACTTGACGATGATAAAAAAGACGATAATAATAATTGCATCAGCATGTATGCCGTCCATGTTGATTGCAATTTTCTTTTGTTTTGCACTCATTCCAGCACGAGCTGTTAGAGCTCGTGTCGAAATATGTGCACTGAGTGCGTACTGAGGGCAAAAAAATTGCACTGATTTACCAAAAGAACACGACTAGTGCACCAGTCCTGCACTAGTTCCATATGAATACTATATAAATATTGACATTTCTCGCACATCTCTAATTGCACCAGTGCAGCACTAGTTTTCTCACGAGAATTCACTATTAGTTTCGTTCTAGACACCAACTTTATTTAGGCCGTGTTCGATTTGGACGCTTTCACGCTTTTTCGCGCTTTGACATATGTCAATTTCCGTGCTACAACGATTTCTAACAATTTTATGACGTCAGACACTACGTCATCAACAACGCTCACAGACGCTTTTTCTATCGAGGTGGTGCAGCAGATAGCGTGTGCACGCCATCTACGCCATTCTTAGTCCAACTAGATACTCTGTATTTTTACAATTGAATTGGCAAACGGTCGAACATCTACAAATCCTTGTTCTCGGAAGGCCACGTTTAATCAAACAAAGAAATCTTACTAATAATCAAGTGAAATTACAGAACAACAAGAACTAAATTGTAAAACACCTAGGTCCATTTTTTACAAAGCTGTGTACATATTAAATTATAAGGATAACTAAAGAAATGTTCCAATGCTTCATTTGCCAACCGATGAATGACTTTTTTATCATCTATTGCTAACGTTGAGAAATTAAAACGATAAGTAATCTTTGCATAAAATAAATAAGCTTGTAACTTGTAACACTGAAATTTTCCAGCCATGTCATATAAATATAAAATGGTATGCAAATAAGCATTACATTGTTTAATACTAACGGCGAATTATCAAAATTCAGACCAACGTAAATAACCATCACATGTTTATTGGGATTAGATCTAAAAGATTAAATTACATTTAGTATAAATATGTATTAGGAATTTAATACCAATTGATCTGGTTTAATCTATGCCAATATTAGAATATTATCCAATGATCGGTAATTATTATTATTTGTAAATTTTTAAAACCAAACAGACTATCTGTCAATTTTCAAAATTCCACGCTTAGACGCGCTTTCGCTTCCAAATCGAACGACTTCTGTCAAAGCGATCAGCTGATCTTGTTAGCGCTAAAACACCAAATCGAACGACCAAAAATAGCGTCTGTAAGCGTGAGCGCTCAAAGCGTGAAAGCGTCCAAATCGAACACAGCCTTAGACTCTAGTGTTTATTTTACACAGTTGTCAGAACTGCCAGAGAGAGAGTTGAAGCGACGCTATTGGCAACGCCCCCACTCTTCTCTCTCAGCTGTCTGTTAGTGGAGAAGGGTTTCCCCTCACGGAGTCCCGCATTTTAGACACGCTCCGCACAAATTTACAACCCTATCGCGCCTAACAAGGAAACTATTCGAAGTGTCATCCTCCGATTTTTTTGAGCTTTTGATATGTTGTTGTCCATCGAAAAATAAGCGATGCATATTTTTTCTTAGCGGCTCTTATTGCGTTTTAAGGGGTGAAATGGACCCTCAAAGATTCGTCAAAATCCGGGTGGTTATGTAGTTTTGCATATAAGGACGATAGCAATCAGTACCAAACCAATTTTACGTTATTCCTGATATCAAATAATAAAAATACACACTTGCAGATACCACCTACCCCTATTATAAGGGGGTAAACCACCCCTTGAAAAACTTTAATCCTCCATAAAAAATTATTGCATTATCCAATTTTAATGAAAATAACGTCATTTGTTAGAGCAAAGAAAAATAAAGTTCACCTGTTTTTGGATTTTTTGAAAAAAACAGTTTTAAGGGATGAAACATTATTTTTTTTATTTTCATGTCAATGACTGATTATAAGCAAGAAATTTTGTTATATTATTTGTCACGTAAATATTTTTAGAGTAATCCAATACCAAACCGCTATAAATCAAATGTACAATAATTTTTAGATAATATATTAAAATATTTGTGATTTTTTCATCCCTTAAGTGCGTACGTATCAAATGGTTGAATTTTGAAAGTTGTTTCTAACCTGTATTTCCAAAATACTTCAAATCAAGGAGTCACCAACATAAGCAACGGAAAATCCCTAACTTGATCTCCAAGTTATTATTTCAGAAAATTGCAATAAATAATAATAACAAAAGATCTAAAACGTTTATTGAATTAATTTACTTATTGATAGTATCCTTTGAGTTAAAATTTCTAATTGAATTGATTAATTTCACCCGGTAAATAACAATAATTATAATTTTTTGGAAAATTAATTTCGAGGTTAAATTTGGGATTTTTTGACGTTAAGGTTGGCGATGCCTTGATTTGTAGTATTTTATTTATTCATATTTGATGTGTGTTTATTTGAAGGTTAGGATAATCGTCACAATTCTATTACCAATTTCGAGGGTGGAAAAATTATACTTATATTTAATATATTATGTAAAAACGATTATATATTTGATGTATAACGTTTTGCTGTTGGATTGTTGAATAAATATATACTTGACAAATAATTTAACAAAATCTCCCGCTTATAATCAGTCATTCTCATCAAAATAAAAAAATAAATTTTTCATCCCTTAAAACTATTTTTTTCAAAAAATCCAAAAACAGGTAAACTTTACTTTTCTTTGCTCTAACAAATGACGTTATTTTCATTAAAATCGGATAATGCCATAATTTTTTATGGAGGATTAAAGTTTTTCAAGGGGTGCTTTACCCCCTTATAATAGGCGTAGGTGGTATCTGCAAGTGTGTATTTTTATTATTTGATATCAGGAATAACGTAAAATTGGTTTGATACTGATTGCTATCGTCCTTATATGCAAAACTACATAACCACCCGGATTTGGACGAATCTTTGAGGGTCCATTTCACCCCTTAAAACGCAATAAGAGCCGCTAAGAAAAAATATGCATCGCTTATTTTTCGATGGACAACAACATATCAAAAGCTCAAAAAAATCGGAGGATGACACTTCGAATAGTTTCCTTGTAAGGAAATTTCATGGTTTCATTGTCAAAAAATAGCAGCAACATCGATTAATTAAAGGATATTCAATTTCTTTTCTGTCCGTAATAGTTTTGAATACCATAATCAAGAATAATGAAATAAAAACCAAAATAAAACTGAATTTTCCCTCAATCGATATACAAAAATAATCGGAATTAATTAAAGATAAATTACTTATCTTAGTTCGGATACTCTAAACTAAAGTTGATATAATATTCTGGGCTCAGGTATTGCAACAACTCTCTTTTCAACTCTCCAGTGATTACTCTTAACCACACGGTCTTTGCAACTCGAAATGAATTGACCGAACAACTGTCTAATTTCTCTAAGCGAATGCTCCAATCTCGAAAAAGTCTCGTTAATTTATACGCAGAGTGAACTAATAGCGGGGAATTGAGTCATTCTTATCAACATTTTAAGTCCAGTGGCGTAACTTAACCAGGGTTGTTACACTTCGAATAACAAATCACTAAGCAAATTTCGAAACTACCATTGGGCAACTCTAGTATTTGTAAATTATTAACGCAATCAGATGGACAATTAACAAGTGAAATAATTTCATTAGATCTATGATTATAATTGTCTTTATTAAAACATGCATCCTAAAAAGTGATAGATAAAGACAGGATGTACTTGCAACATGTGATCTAATAAAGTTAATAACAATTATGATTAAAATATTATATTAAAATCCATCAAGCACCTTGTATGGTTTGTTTTATTCCTCTCCGGATAGCTGTGGCGAACAAAGTGCGATAGGTACTTTTTTTATACGATTAAAACTCCAGGCTGCAATCCAACAACAAAATTCGAAGAAGAAAGTATTTACCTATAACCGATTATATCTATTTTATTACGGACACTAAAAAAAATTGTCAATTGTTCCTACAACCTTCTTATTTTGTTCACAAGTAAGACAAGATTATCTTATGGCAGAATACGGCGTATATAGATATTTTTTAATAAATTGAATGGGTTGCTGATTTGAAATTATGTTTCTTCAATTTTTATTGAAGCATGTGTGATTCAATTTGTGTTACACAAAGATTAAATGTGCTTGAAATCAATTATCTGATAGTGCTTGTATTATTGAAGGTCGAATTATATTAAAAATTGAAATTTAAGGTTTGCTGTAGCCAACAAGTATCGACATTGTAGAATAAGCTCCTCGTACCATCTGAAAACAATAATTAATGAAATTGATGGACAAATAAACGTTATAATACTAAACCGTCAGCCCCAATACATAGTTGATTGAATAATTTTCAGTCAATTTTATTTGAATTTTCTTTTGACAACAAGTTAATAGAATTAAATACAATTTACGATTCTGTAAATTCATATTATACCAATTGATTTGTTGTAATGCATCGGATACGTTTTCATCCTGAAAAAGACGTGAATATCAGAATTAGAATATTGCTGACGACAAAACACTCATCGAGATTCGAACCAAAGTCTACAGATTCGATTGCATTGCAAATGGGCTAACTGAAGACGCAGATTCGATTCTCAACCGATACTTAAATCAATCATATTTTTAATTAATTAGAAATTGTTCAATCGATATTTACAACAGTCTCTATAGATTGACCAGCCATCATAGTTGCAGTGAATCCTAAGAACGCTAGTAAACACAATAGAGGCATATATCGTAAATCGTAGATTAAAGCAGATGCTCTTAGTGTGTTGAAAAGGAAAACAACAAATGTGATATTTAATAATACACAACACGCAAGACTAATCACATAATTTGATATTTCGCCAATTTTCTTATAAACCGGTCTGTAAAACGGTATTTTAGTTTAATTAGCAACATTTTAATAGTCTGGAATACACGAGTAGATTTTTCAAATGTTCATCAATTCAATCCAAGTAATGACCACGTATACTTTGAAAATTCCACTCGTGTATTCACAAAATCAAAACTCACACTATAATCTCTTCTCTCCGTTTAATAACGTTAATCAATCGAGATTTTACTTCCTTTTGATATGCAATATTATTGATTGAATTTCGATTGAAACGATAAATTTCTTCTAATTCTATGATTTCGTTAATTTGATCAATTAACATCCAAAATTGATATTTTATATGTTGTGTAAAATAAATAAATTGATAACAATGTGCAGGATATACAGTTACACTAAGAATACAAAGACTTCCCTTAAAGATCTTTGTGAAAATTGACAAATATTCTGGCCAATGATCAGCCACATACTTAATTGATAAAAATGTTCTATAATCATACTCAGGGCAAATATAAAGAAGAATAACTGCAAATAACAGTAAAATTATGTAAACGACCATTAAATTCGACACGATTTTGATTTCCTTTTTGATCCTTAATTTGGTTGCTTCATTTACCAAATCATTGTCAATCGATAGCATTTTGATTTCTTCAAATAAATTCTCAAAAAGTTTCGGATCTATTAATAATATAATTGCAGCTGCTATTCCCTAAAAATTTGAATAATTACTTTTGGAGAAATTGTTTAAAGTATTGTACAAAATTTTGTTGAGATTCGTACATAAAACAGGCAGAAAAATCCTGACGCATATTGTGTAAATTGTTGTAAATCCAATTCATAAATAAATAAATACAGTTGTAAGAATTGACATGGAATATGAATCAATAAAATTAGAATTAATACAAATTTTATAAAATTGTATTGAAATATTGTTGAGCCAATTAGTTTCACTACAATTAAATTATCACTATTTTTTAATTTATGCCACAAACGTTTTATATAAAGGTAAAATTTCTTCATTATATTTTTATGTTGTCTTTGCGACTTCACCCCGATTATTGACTTGCACCGAGAGCGTTGTTGTCTTTAGTAAATAATAGATCAAGTAATCATCATTAAATTGAAACTAACTTGAGCAGAATAGAAATATTGTGTTTGTTTTACAACAAATGAGAATAGTTATGCTTACATTTCTATTGATTTGTCATAACTAACATTGAAAATATAATGCAACCGGTAATAATGGATATTTCAATGATGGGCGCTTTTAATTACACCACAACGTAATCGAAAGGATTTTCGCATCGAAAAAGGTGTTATTGCAAATTGAATACTTACTATTCAAAACAGTATTTCAACTAGAGTATTCATCGATTTAAGGTCGAAACTTAAGAATCTCTGAAAAACTATTTCGAGTGCTTGGAACACCCTCAAAAAGGCTGTACTCCCTGCTACAGTTTCGAATGCATCAAATACAAACCTTTAATTGAAGATTTAGTTACTGCTGAATAGGAGCTAACTACAAATTTGAAAATAATGTGCGGGCCTCAGATTAGAAACACATTAAAACATAAATGCTAAGTGATGAACGCAAATTCCAACGTTACCATTGGACCACTTTAGTATTTGTCAACTATTAACTCAATCAGATGGATAATTAACAAGTGAAATAATTTCATTACATCTATTTTTATAATTGTCTTTATTAAAACATGCATTCTGAAAAGTGTCAATAACAATTATAATGAAAAAATTATATTAAAATTACAAATTCAATTTTCACTGTAGCCAACTAGCATTGACATTGTGGAATAAGCTCTTCGTACAATCTGAAAACAATAATTAATTAAATTTATGGATCAGTAAGAGTGATAATACTAAACTGTTAACCCCAATGCGTAATTTACTGAATAATTTTCTGAAAATTTTATACGAATCTTTTTTTGTGAACAAGTTAGTAGAATTAAGTACAATTTACGATTCTCTAAATTCATACTAAACCAATTGATCTGTTGTATTGTTTCCAATACGTTGGCATCCTGAAAAGGACGTGAATATCAGAAACAGAATATCCCTAAAGACACATCATTCAACAAGATTCGATTCGATTGCATCAGCAAACTTTAAACGCGAATTCTAGTCTCTACCGATACTTAAGTCAAATGTATTTCTAATTAATCGACACTTAGGGTGGATTCTACAATCGTTTTTATTCCGAAAGAAATTCTCTTGTCCTATACTTTCAATATGGTGTCGGTATATCGGACGGAATAAAATAATTGTAGAATCGGCCCTTACAACAGTTTCTATCGATTGACCAGCCATGATTAATGATGTGAATCCTAAGGAAGTTAGTAAACCCAATAGGGGCACATATCGGAAATCGTAGGCTGAACCGGTTGTTCCACTCATGTTGAATAAAAAAGCAATAACGGTGATACTTAATTGCCCACAGAACGTCAAATAGAACACATAATTTGATATGTCACGAATTTTCTTATGAATAGGCCTGTAAAAAAATCCTTTAGTATAATTGACGATATAAATGAGGTACGACACACAAATAGATTTTTCATAAATATTAATGAAAAGCCTGTTCGCGTGTTCACCCATTTGCGACTCACATTATAATTTCCTCTCTCCTTTTAATAATATTAATCAATCGAGATTTTACTTCATTTTGATATGCAACATTATCGATTAAATTTCTATTAAAATGATAAATCTCGTCTAATTCTGTGATTTCTTTAATTTGATCGATTAACATCCAAAATTGATATTTCACATGTTGTGTATAATAAATAATTTGATAACTAGGTGTAGGATACAGAGCACTAAGGACAACACACCAACTGGCCTTAAAGATCTTTGTGAAAATATTCAAATATTCTGGCCAATAATCAGCAACATATTTAATTGGTAGAAATGTTGTATAATCAAAATCTGTATAAATATAGAGAAGAGTGACTCCAATTAATAGTAAAAATGTGTTAACGACGATAAAACTTGATACAATTTTGATTTCGTTCTTAATCCTTAATTTGGTTGTCTCATTTACTAAATCACTGTCAATTGATAGCATTTTGATTTCTTCAAATAAATTCTCAATCAGTTTCGGATCTATCAATAATATAATTGCAGATAGTATTCCCTGAAAATTTAATTAATCACTTTTTAAGAAATTCTTTAAATAATTATACAGAATTTTGTTAAAATTCGTACATAGAATATAGCGAAAAATCCTGGTGCATATTGTGCAAATTGTTGTAAATTCAATTCACGAATAAATAAATAGATTTGTAAGAATTGACATGGAATGTGAATCAATAAAATTAAAATTAATACAATTTTCACAAAATCAAATTGGAAAATTGTTGAACCAAATAATTTCACTATAATTAAACCATCACTTTTTTTTAATTTATTCCACAAACTTTTTAGATTAAGGTAAAATTTCTTTATTATATTTCTATGTTGTCTCTGCGACTTCATCCCGATTACTGACTTCGAAAGCGTTGTTGTCTTTAGTAAATAATAAATTAACTCATCATCATTAAATTGATACTGACTTGAGAAGTTTAGAAATATTGTGTTTGTTTTACAATAAGTAATAATACTTTTGCTTATTTTTCTATTGATTTGTCATAACTAATATTGAAAATATAATGCAACTGGTAATAATGGTGGACTTTTTTAATTACATCATTACAACCAGAACATAATCAATATTCTCAACTGCTCGTCTATAGCAGAGAAGGATTTCCTTTTCTCAAAAGTGTTACCGTGTTACTGTGAATCGACTAGATTGAAAGTTAAGAATCTTTAAATAAAAGTGCCCAGTGCCGATTAGTAGACTTTTTAGCTCCCTAAAAATCTTGCCGGCGACTTTAGTCATATAATTTGCTCAGCTGTGGTACACTGTCAAAAATTTTTGTAAATTTACTATGTGTTTAGTAAGCAATTGCATAGTAAAATTACAAACTCTTGTATTGTATTGGAATTTTAACAAGCCTTTGTTGTAATATTCCTTTTTGTAATAGCTAGACTACTAAGCAGGTTGCAATTTTACAATTTTTTTGTATTCGTCAGATCCTTATTGTAATTTTACAATCCTACGTTGTAGGATTAAGTCTAAAAGTTTTACCACGTTTATCAGTAAAATTACAAACCAAAACTTGCAATTACGATTACATGAAATGATAGTAAATTTACAAATATTTTTTTTTGAAAATTCTGTTTGCATTTTTACAATATTTCATTCTAGTCATGACCACTATCTGTTTTTACGATTTTCAATTGTAATTTCAAGTGTAAAATTTTGATACATGCTTGTAGTCCAAATTTTCTACGGTTGTTAAAAAAAATGACTAACTGAAATTGCAAAAAGTGATTGAAAAAATGTAAAACATTATTTACTTTAGACAAGATTTGTTCGTATTTTTACTAGTGTCTCCTACAATGACATACGTTTATGTAATCCTCCAATTCTGCTGGGTAGTTTCAAGTATAAAATTTGGTATACTTATTTTGCATTTACACTGATAAAAATAAAGTTTTCTTAACAAATACGCCACGTATTTGGCCAATACGCGTTTAAGTCAACTAAAAATAGACTGATTCAAAAACACAGTATTTGAGACTAGTACATTTAAACATTTGAGTAGAGGCAGGTCAGGTGCGATATTTAGCTTTTGATAGGAATATTCTTGTCAAAAACGATGCATTTGAATTAAAGAAATCTGAGGTCCATATAGACAAATAAAACATGGAGCTAGGTATGTCCATTGTACTTACTAGAATTAAGTATAAATTGCAAATTTTACGTTAATTTAAATAATTTTTTTTTTATTAACTTCGTATATGTTTTTGTAAGAATGTTTTGAGTGATTGTATTAAAGTATTTTTTAATTTCGTGAACAAAATATGTATATCGCTTTTCGCACATAATATAGTAATGCAAACAACAATCCAAAACTATAACTTTTTAAAGTATAAAATTTATAAATATATTATAAGAACGGTCCTGTTATAAAGTGGTTATGTTAGAAGGGTTTCTTTTTAATTTTAGTAAAACTACCATAGATGGCGTCAACGTTTTAAGTCGCTTGGACTTGTAGATCTCATGTCAATAAAGTCTAGAAAATACAATATTTACAATTATCGTGAAAATTGAAATAGAATTCCTTATCATGGCTGTAAAAGTAGTAAAAGGTCGTCTGAAGTCGTCCCCCATGTGTTGGAGATAAGTTACTTGTTTCATTTTGATAAATATATAGGTAATTAGACAAATTAGTAAAATATTGTTAAATAGTTTTTTACTAAATGTGAGTAATATTGCAACACAAAGTTTGTAATTTTTCTAAAATAAATTGGTATAAGTTATCTAGTATAATTACAATGAATTTTTGTAAAATTACTAGATTTATTTGATACATTTGGGTTAGTAAAATTACAAAATAATGTATAGTAATGTTACTAAACATAGTTCTAGTAAATGATTAGTAATTTTGCGACTGATGATTTGTAATAATTTGAAACTGAGTTGTGTTAAGTTGTGTAGTAAAATTACAAGACTGAGTTCCATAATTTCAAAAATGTGGTGCGTAAAAACTTCCTACACAAATTTAGTAAAATTACTACGGAAATTTCTAACAGTGTAGGTTCCATTTAAAAAAACATAAGTTTGTGTTATATTTCAAAAACGGTCTAATAAGCTCGAGATAAATTTGTACTTTTCAGTCAAAATAGAAACTTTTCAGCTTTTAAAACTAGGGTTCACTATAGACTGTCGAAAAAGTCGTTACTTTTTTGAGTAAATACATCTAAAAAGTTTCTTTAATAGATAAAAAGAATCTCCTAAAACTTGAGCTGATATCTAAAAAATGAGCTGGCACTTGGGGGGTCCATTTCCCAAAAATACATTGCAAAAATCTTTTTTGTATATAATTTGTACATAAAGATAGTAAAGTCAATGTACTGTCCATTATTCTGTATGAGCTCTCCTTATAGGAGATACCCTGCAAAACCATCGAAAATGGTCCACCCTGTACATAACATTCATGATTCAAACATGTTCATCTTTCTATAAGCCTTGCGAGAATCAGAAAACTAACAGCGGCAGCTTTTTTGCACAATAAAATTTTCAGCATGTAGCCCAATTTAACCAAAAAGTTAGAACAGGAAAATATTTACTTCGAGATAACAGAAGGCAGCCGATTCGACTATTGATCTGTTTTTAACATTATTATGAGTATTTAAAAAATTACTCAACTGTTACAATGGTCTCCTCATCTCGTTCACAAATAATGAATGTTTATATTATAGAAGAATAGAACCTGTGTAAGTGTTTTTTAATAAGTTCAATGGGTGATTGTTTTGAAACTAAATTTCATTTTATCTTACAGATTATTTATTGGACCATGTGTGATTAAGTATGTTAAACAAAGATAGAATATGTTCAAGATAGGCTTTCTGTATTGTTAGTGCAAATAACAATTATGATTCAGAAATATATTGAAATTGGAAATTAAGATTTACTGTAAGCAACAAGCATAGACATTGTCGAATAAGCTACTCGTACCATCTGAAAACAATAATTAAAGAAATTGATGGACAAATAAACGCCATAATACTAAACCGTCAAACCCAATACATAGTTGATTGAATAATTTTCAGTGAACTTTATTTGAATTTTCTTTTGACAACAAGTTAATAGAATTAAATACAATTTACGATTCTGTAAATTCATATTATACCAGTTGATTTGTTGTAATGCTTCGGATACGTTTTCATCCTGAAAAGGACGAGAATATCAGAATTAGAATGTTGCCGATGACAAATCACTCATCGAGATTCGAACCAAAGTCTACAGATTCGATTGAATTGCAAATGGGTTAAATCAATCATATTTTTAATTAATTAGAAATTGTTCAATCGATATTTACAACAGTTTCTATAGATTGACCAGCCTTTATAGTTGCAGTGAATCCAAAAGAAATTAGGAAACACAATAGAGGTATATATCGGAAATCGTAGGCTGAAGCGGCTGTTCCCATTGTGTTGAATAGGAAAGCAACAACAGTGATAACTAATAGTTCACAAAACGCAAAAAGGAGCACATAATTTGATATTTCACGAATTTTCTTACAACCAGGTCTGTAAAACGATTAATTTATTGTTAGTAAAAACCATTCATTACGACGGGCCGCGATCCACTGTTGTTGAGTTTTTTTACAAAGGCGAAAAGACTAAATAAGTTTTCCAAAAAATTTTCGCTCATTACCATAGCAAACGATTGTAAAACGATTTTCTTTTTAAAATATTCAATCCCTCGTAAAAACAATAAGTAAAAGTCAAGGTAGCACAATTCAATAAAAATGAATCGTTGCCCATATTTTAATAACCTTAATCAAAACGTACATGGCTATCTCTTCTCTCCTTTTAATTATATTAATCAATTTGGATTTTACTTCATTTTGATATCCAATGTTATCGATTATATTTCTATTAAAATGATAAATCTCGTCTAATTCTGTGATTTCTTTAATTTGATCGATTAACATCCAAATTTGATATTTCACATGTTGTGTATAATAAATAAATTGATAACAATGTGTAAGATATGCAGTAAGAATAAAGATACAAAGACTTCCTTTAAAGATCTTTGTGAAAATATTCAAATATTCTGGCCAATAATCAGCAACATATTTAATTGGTAGAAATGTTGTGTAGTCATGATCAGTACAAATAAATAGAAGAATAACTGCAATGAATAGTAAACTTGTGCTAACGACGATTAAAGTTGATATAATCTTCATCTCGTTTTTAATCTTCAATTTGGTTGCTTCATTTACTAAATCACTGTCAATTGATAACATTTTGATTTCTTCAAATAAATTCTCAACAAGTTTCGGATCTATCAATAGTATAATTGCAGCTAGTATGCCCTGAAAATTTGAATAATTACTTTTTAAGAAATCGTCTGCATTATTTTGTAAAATTTGGTAGAAATTCGTACATAAAATAGGCCGAAAAATTCTTGTGCATATTGCGTAAATTCCTGTAAATTCAATTTATAAATAAATAAATAGAGTTGTAAGAATTGACATGGTATATGAATCAATAAAATTAGAATTAACACGATTTTTATAAAATTGTATTGAAATATTGTTGAACAAATTAATTTCACTATAATTAAACCATCACTTTTCTTTAATTTAACCCACAAACGTTTTATATTAAAATAAAATTTCTTCATTATACTTGTGTGTTGTCTCTACGACTTCATTCAAATTAATGACCTGTATCGCGAGCATTTAGTAAATAATAAATTAAGTCATCATCATTAAATTGATACTGACTTGAGCAGAATAGAAGTATTTTGTTTATTTTACAACAAATGATAACAGTTTTGTTTATATTCGTATTGATTTGTCATAACAAGTAGTGAAATTATGAATAACTCAATAACGGTCACTTTTAATTATATCGTCACGTAATCAAATTTCCCAATTACTCGTGCATATTTTAAAATTCGTTTGTAAAATCTCCTAATGCATTCTCTCAATAACGCTTACGAATTGGCGAATCTCAAGAATATTGTAAAAAGTTCGCTATTTTGAAATTCGTGGTTGTGAGCCAAAGTAGGGAGTTTGTAATTTTACTGCTATAGTCTCTCAAGCAGTCTCAATAGCAGATGTTTGGCATATCCTAGGTAAATTCTTACATGCTAGAATAGATGTCGTTCCAAAGATGATTAAGTTCGTTTACATTGTGGTTTTTCTGCATTTGGGGTCTGCTTTTCTTCTCCAAGGAAAAGCAGATCCCAGAGCCAAGAAAATATTATAGTCCTCAAAGACGAATAATGCCCCTCCCCCATTACGGACTGAAAATGTTACGCCACTGGTAAAATTCCACGGCCAGATTTGTATGACTCAACATGTTCTTCTCAAATTGTGACAACTCTATCTTCTTTTGACTCATGTAAAAATTTTAACAACGAACGGTAACGAAATTCTTCCTATCCACTTGGTTTGCCCACCCGGTATAAGCTTTGCACGTTTGTATATACTTTGTTATTGTAATATGGAAATTGCTATAAAAGGTAACACAGGCCGTTGTTGACTGCTAAACACCCACGATACACAAATACCGGTATGCTTATAGTGGTCGCCTCATTTTAGTGAATTTTGACTTTTTAAGCCAAATTACTTTATGGTTGGGGTGCACAAAGAAAATTTTCTACAGTAATTTCTATGAATAGCAATGGATGATTTACAACTCGTACCAGATGCCGACAACATTTCTTTAAAAGCAGGTATTTCTACCCCTACAAAATAAGAATGAATCTATACATGTTTGTATAACAAATTAAATTTAATTATTTTATTCATTCATACGTACCGTTTTGCATTTCAACATCTTGTACATTATGATTATTGGTAATCCATGGCCGCCACATTTTTAATAACGACTTTTTGATAACACTATTGAAACCTTTGAACAGTCTGAACACCACAAATTTTAAACATAAACTGTATGAATAGAAGATTAACAGAAAAGGAGTATTGAAAATTTTAGAAAGCTACTCTATTCCCGATTTTCTACAATTTTCTAGGAATTTTAAACTTTCTACACTATTGGGAACCGACACGGAGGCGTGGCTTAAAAAACATGTCGGAAAGTAGCTTACACTTTTAAAAGTATAACCTATGTGACAGTAGTACAAATCATTGAAATACTATTGAAATTAATTGATATACTCTCCTGGACGGGTAAAAACCCAAATCAAAAAGAAATCTTCGATGATGAACGAATTTTGTCAATCGGACAATTCATTAAGTGTGGAATAAATCGCGAAAAGAGTGATAAAAATGTAACCGCGATTCCCGCGCTTTGTATATTAGAGAAAAACCACATGAAATAAAAGCTATGATATCTAAAAGTGGAAAAATAAATTCTATAAATTGCTCATGCAAGACAGGTTTAGGTGAAAAACATGCCGTGCTAACACTATTTTATTGTTATCGGTGATTCATTTCATTTAAAATTAATTTTTTCATAAATTCACTATCTTTAAATATTGGTGATCTTAAATTCACCGTAGCGCAAACAACTGTAAAAATCTCATTCAGGACCGGTACAAGTTTTACAGACATTGTACCACCTAAAACTTCAAAAACTTTTATTCGTTGGTTGGACCTTTCTACGTGATCCCTAGCTTTTGGAATTTTTTATGTTTTTACCGCTTCATTCTTGCTTAATTGTTCTTTATCTTTCATAAGCGGTGGTCTTATGACTTTCCAATTGTTTCGGGCGCTAGGTTCTTCGATCAAAAATCCTCTGTCCGTCATAACAGCATTTTTAAAATTATGGAAAATCACGTTTAAATCCTTATTTGCTTTGCTATGACAGCACAACAGACTCTATTCTTTGATTTTTCACGTGCTGAAAATATTCCTACTTCCATTTAAACTTTTATTTATATTTATAAATCATTTATAAACGTAACTTTCAATGTAAACAGCGTATACAGATTGGAATATAGACCTTTCATCATAAAAATTTTTTGTGCGCATGCGTCAAATTCAGCCATCTTTTTCGTACAGTTTTTCGAAATAAGCACGTTAAAATACCCGTGTGTGAATAATTAAAGTCAACAAATATTAAATAAATTATATTCATTCAATACAAAGTAAGAAAAAATAAAGAAATAGGGGAAGTCCGGGCAAAGTGGATACCTTAACGTTTGAAGGCGTGTAGAAAAAAAACCAATTGATGTTAAAATAAAGTAATGATTGAGTTCGAACAAGTATTTATTTAAGTTTTTAATAAAATTTACTAAAATAACCTAACGTTAATGCTTCACTTTAAATAATTAATAATATGCAACTATTACCGCTATCCACTTTGCCCGACCCCCCAGGCAAAGTGGATACATGGTTGTTTAAAGTATACTTATCGAATAAAATAAGTAAAACAAAGATTAACAAAAATTAAATTAAGTAGAACTATAGGGCAAAGTAAACACAGTTAATTAAGGTATAACTATCGAATAAAATAGGTAAAAAAATTAAACTGAAGAAAAATAAAACAAATCAGTTATTAATGCATTTGTCACAAAGAAATACATTTCCTCCTTCATAAGCCGTGCATTTGTCGTTATTCCACTGTTCATAGGAAGTGGAGAGGTTCTAATCATCAGTTGTAAAAGTAGTAGATGTAGTTTTCAAAGTAGATACAGTATCCACTTTGCCCGTGTCCACTTTGCCCGGTAGGTACTTGTTGAACTTAACCTAACCTAAACTTAAATCCACAATAAATATCTCAATGAAATTCACTCTATTTCAACTCAAATCCATGCACTTTAAAAACATAATAATATCTAAACAGTAACAACACATGTACATGAGTAATTACAAAAATACGTAACTCAAAATATCGTAACCACTTGGTATTTATTTATTATTTTCGTTTTTTTTTTGAGTGATAGGTGTTTGAGCGGTAATTCTGTGTGCGTACCATTGAGGGGTAAATAAGGAACCCGGTGAAGTGCGGCAAGCCTATTCAGACGCGCCATTTTTAAATGGTGAGGAGTATTCGCTTTGCCCGGGCTATCCATTTTGCCCGGACTTCCCCTAAGTGTATTAATTGGAAAATAAGTCTTTTCGGTCGAATATAAAAATGTTATCTTTACAAGAAGGAGCAATGAGACAGTGTTCGTATGGAGGATGTAAGAGTGATACACGGTATAAATCATCATTTAAATGGAATACATATCATTTTATCAATTTTTGATTTACTTTTTAATTACAATATAATTATAATTATTATTTGTTTTGATTTTTTTTATAATACATAATTACTGGTATATAGCGTGACCATACGTCCCACTTTGGACGGGATTGTCCCGCTTTCAGGCTGTCCGTCCCGCTGTCCCCAGCGTGAGCAAAACTGTCCCGCTTTTGCTTTTGTTAATTTATTTTGATTCGTTAGAACATGACTATTACACACTCTTATCCTAATTTCCGGCTGTATTATAAATGCGAAAGTAACTTTGTCTGCTGGTTACTTTTGGTTGCGAAAATAAAAAAGAAGGTGGTGAAATAGGTAATGAAAGTTTGCCAGAGTAACCAGTCACTTCTCAAGTTCAGGGTATAAAAATTCATCATGATTATACCTGCTATAAAAAGCTACTAACAATAAGTAATATCAGCTGATGAAAGTATTTATAAACAATACTATTGGCCTTGCAATTGTTTTCAATCAAATTTTGTAAACATTTGTAATAATAACATTGACATGGCAACCATTTGTAAGCAATTCTGACGTCGGGTTTTTTATCAATGGATAGTTCATTGATCCCAGAGAAGTTATATTTTTTTAGCAGCAAATGAGTGGTTTTTAAAAGAAAAAACATCATTTTTATATGAAATTTATTCGCAGTATTCATTATAGAAAATTGGTTTCTTAAACTTGTATCATGTTCGTGACCTTAGATGACGGTTTGGCATTTCCAAAATAGCTAAAACGGAAATCGTGACGGTCAATTGAAGTATAGACATCATAGTCTAATTTCTTTAGATACTTTTCCATTTCAATTCATAAACAAACGAGATATTTGAGGTTTCACACTTGACGCGAACACGCGGTATGTATATATATATATATATATATATATATACAAAATTCCGTAAGTGTCCCGCTTTGAGACAAATAAAAAATGGTCACGTTAGGTATACCTTACTCTCAATTAGGTCACCTTTTTCCCCTTTTTGTGGACGTCTATGACATTTCAACCACCTTTTTAATTATTCACAATTATGTGCTTTCACAAAGTTATCAATCAGTGAAACACCATCCATGATTTTCTCGAATAAATGATTTGTTTGTACAGATAATATTGCTTTTACATACATTGTTGATCAAAACTGTACGAAACTTTTGAATTACCGCTATTTCAATATGGCGACTGCGCTTGCGCACATCACACGGTGAAAAGGTCTATTGTAAGCTATTATTGGTTTCATTTTTTGGCACCAGATAGCGTGACTCAATTGGTCGGTTCCCAATAGTAGGTATATAAAAATACCCTTAAAACATAAAATTAGGAAAAACAATACGGCACCAAATTTGAGCGCCTCCGTAGTGGACAAAATAAGAGCAACTGTGAATGAAGAGGGTGAAGAATTGTGGAAAAATTGTGTTCGGCATGTAATACAAATTGAAAATAGTTTCCTTGCTTTAAGTGAATGCTCAGAAATTATTGTAGATTTAAATGACAATGAGGATTCCGATGAAAGTGATAACGGTGAAAATGATTCTTTGTAAATATATCTATTTTTATATTAGTCCCATATCTTATATTTTAATACATATCCTAATTATTTCAATATTTAGTTCCTTACTTTTATTTTTGTTTTAAATTGATAAAATAATTGAAAATATTCTTTTATTTGTTATACAAACACGTATAGATTTATTCTTATTTTGTAGGGGTAGAAATACCTGCTTTTAAAGAAATGTTGTCGGCATCTGGTACGAGTTGTAAATCATCCATTGCTATTCATACAAATTACTGTAGAAAATTTTCTTTGTGCACCCCAACCATAAAGTAATTTGGCTTAAAAAGTCAAAATTCACTAAAATGAGGCGACCACTATACTAGAAATCTCAAATTGTACCGCACCGCGCATTGACGTCATCTGCGAAGCACCGACTTCGAAACTCACTACTCCGAAGTAGTTTGAAGGCGACAATTTTCACATTTTTTTTCCTATTTTAACATACTTTTTTTTATTTTGCTGTTTTTGTCTCTTATTCTATATTAATTTAAAAATTGTTATGAACGATATCTCACAAACATCAATCAATATGTCAATTGCTATTGAATCACAGGCTTCAATTAATAGTCCTACTGTTGAAAAATCCACACCGAACATAGAAATGGATATTGTGGATGAATTAGTAGAATCAAGAGTTGAGTAAGAAAATATATGCATATTCTTAATCAGAAACTTGTTTTACAAATGCCTGATAAAAGTTCAATCAATTCCAGAAAGAATGAAAGTACAATTATTAAGTTACAGAAACAAATTAAATTGTTAGAGAAGCAAACAGCGAATTTTTGATAAAAATTAAAAAATACGAAAATGTGTTACCTATTATTTTTACACCAGGTCAAATAAGAAAATTAATGAATATCGTCACCAGACGATATTGCCTCCGCTATCAACTTAAGACGCTGGATTTCGAATTTTAATGTTAGTCCAGGAATTCTAAAAAGCGTCATAAGATTGATGAAAAACAAGGTCTCTGATTTTACTAACATAGAGCATATCCGCATATCTTTATATTGTCATTTGATGAGATCTACTTATCAAGTAGAATTGATATTGTTAAAAAGTGTGAGCAGACTGTGGGACCTCATAAAGCTTGTCAGACTGTTATGATTCGAAGTTTAATATCAAATTAGAAACAACCAGTTTATTATGAATTCGATGAACCAATGTTCAAAGAAATTGTTACGAAGATTATTTCGGAATTATTTGCTGCTGGTTTTATAGTCGTAGCAATTGTAAGTGAGTGGGTATTGCAAATGGGTCATTCCACCAAATAAAATCATTTTTACGGGGCGACCCCCGCCGATTTTTTTCAAATTTTGTGGAGGTGTTCTCTACTTTGACAAAAAAATTCCCTGAAAGTTTGAGTTCTTAATATGCGGCCGTTTCGAAGTTATGAATTTTTGAAGTTTTGAAGAAACAAAAATTTCAACTTTTTCATCAATTTTTTTGAGGTAAAAAACCTTCTTTTCAGAATTGGTAAAATGTAGCTTTTTGTAGGAAAAATTCTGAACTTTTTAATGGGAATATTTATTTTTTCATACATGCAACGGAAGACCCTTTAAAATCCAATCAAAGTGAAAAAAGCAATTTTTCACCGAGTGCGGCGCGTGGTACATCAAATTTGATATTTTTTTCTGAAAGCTGAGAGTTTTTCCCACAAAATATGTCATTTTCGCGATGTGCATATTTTTTGTTCTTTTACAATTAAATAAAATGTAAAATCTTGACAATAAAAATGCATATTTTTTTACGATCGTTTGTAATCGGTTATTTTACGTGCATGTTTGGAGCTGTCGAATATACCCGATTGCAGTATTTTTCGCGGTTGCTATAGTAACCGCGCCAATATCTGAAAAAAGTTTAAAAATATACGTTTATCTTCAAACGTCACAAAAGTGACAGTTTTTGTGCCTCAAATGACAAGGTAAAAATAGCATTTTGTGTGCCTAGGCGCTTTTTTCTTTTTTTATAAGCTTAGGCAGACAAAATGAACAACAATAATTTTCAACAATGTACACATAATTTATTACAAACTAATATTACAAATTATTACTTGTTAACGTTAATGTGAAACACACAGTTAGTAATACTAGCATTTTGGAGCAATCCCCTAGCGCCAACAATATCTATCGTACAAAAACCTGTCAAATTCTTCTTTTGATATGATTTTGGCTTTTTTTGGCTTGTAATTTTTTTTTGTTTTTTCAAAAACAAGCGCAGCTTGCAGTATTTTGAGATATCGACGTTTTTCTTTAAATTTGAATATTGCGACCAGAGAGAAGAACTTTTCAAGGTTCGAGATAATTCCAAAAAGTAAGCTAATAAGACGTTTTCCGAATACACTTCCACATTTTTCGCGGAACACCACTTTAAGAATTTTTCGTAGGCCGCTTCATAGACACTTGCCGATTTAGTCGGTAGTAATTTTTTGATAGACTCTCTCGCAGCTTCAACGACTTCAGAAGGAGTAGAAGGTCGGTCGGAACTCGACATCGTACAGTTTTTTTTTTCGTTGATTGAACTTTGTTTTTTGCATCGCCATGGAAGCAGTACTGCCAAGGTATTATGATCAGTTAAAATTTTAATTTTTAAAAACTTTTCAAGATAAAAAAATGTTAAATTAAGACGTTTGAAGATAAACTAGTATATGTCATTCGGCGCAAAAGTGTCTTTGTGTGCTTCAGCTGACATGTCTGCCTCACTAACGTTCGGCAGACAACAGTCAGCTTCAGCACACAAAGTTCCACTTTTGCGCCTAATAACATAATCTACTATTATCTTCAAACGTCACAAAAGTGACAGATTTTGTGACTCAAATGACAAGGTAAAAATAGCATTTTGTGTGCCTAGGCGCTTTTTTCTTTTTTTATAAGCTTAGGCAGACAAAATGACAAAATCTGTCACTGGCGTTTAATTTTATTCGTTGTTTGAATTTTGTTTTTTGCATCGCCATGGAAGCAGTACTGCCAAGATATTGTGATAAGTTAAAATTTTAATTTTTAAAAACTTTTCAATATTAAAAAATGTTAAATTAAGACGTTTGAAGATAAACTAGTATATGTCATTCGGCGCAAAACTGTCTTTGTGTGCTTCAGCTGACATGTCTGCCTCACTAGCGTTCGGCAGACAACAGTCAGCTTCAGCACACAAAGTTCCACTTTTGCGCCTAATAACATAATCTACTATTTTTCTATTTTGCGTCAATAATAGCGCTATTATTAAACTCGCTACTGTATCGAAATGTGCACATTTCGTAACTAGTGCTGAAAAGTAAAATAGTAGGAATTTTTTTTCCACTAGATTGGTAACATTTTCATTGATTTTGACAACTGTCAAAAATCATAAAAAAAGATACTTAATATACCGTTTTTCGTACTGATCTTTGGATTTATCGGGTAGTAAATTGCTTCCTGCATTTTTAACAATTTCCCTTATTTCAGGTGGACTACATGAAAATTCTTCACTCATTGTTAAATAAGCAATTTGGCGAAAAAAACAATTGACTAAGAGTGAAAAATAAAACAATCGAAGTTTCCTAGCTGAATGTTCAATTGTTTTTTTTTAGTAACACCAACTCCCACCAATTTCCCTAAATATTAAATCTCGCAATTTTTTTGTAAAAAAGGGCACAAAACATGCAAAATAGAAAAAATAGTATAAAGAACTCGTGTCAGAAGTCGTATATTGCACTCGTCCTTTAGAAAACTCGCGTCTCCGCCGCTCGTTTTCTAAACTTGGACTCGTGCAATAATAGGCGACTTCTGACACTTGTTCTTTAATATACTATTATCTTCAAACGTCACAAAAGTGACAGTTTTTGTGACTCAAATGACAAGGTAAAAATAGCATTTTGTGTGCCTAGGCGCTTTTTTCTTTTTTTATAAGCTTAGGCAGACAAAATGACAAAATCTGTCACTGGCGTTTAATTTTTTTCGTTATTTGACATTTGTTTTTTGCATCGCCATGGAAGCAGTACTGCCAAGATATTGTGATAAGTTAAAATTTTAATTTTTAAAAACTTTTCAATATTAAAAAATGTTAAATTAAGACGTTTGAAGATAAACTAGTATATGTCATTCGGCGCAAAACTGTCTTTGTGTGCTTCAGCTGACATGTCTGCCTCACTAGCGTTCGGCAGACAACAGTCAGCTTCAGCACACAAAGTTCCAGTTTTACGCCTAATAACATAATCTACTAATTTTCTATTTTGCGTCAATAATAGCGCTATTATTAAACTCGCTACTGTATCGAAATGTGCACATTTCGTAACTAGTGCTGAAAAGTAAAATAGTAGGAATTTTTTTTCCACTAGATTGGTAACATTTTCATTGATTTTGACAACTGTCAAAAATCATAAAAACAAGATACTTAATATACCGTTTTTTCGTACTGATCTTTGGATTTATCGGGTAGTAAATTGCTTCCTGCATTTTCAGCAATTTCCCTTATTTCAGGTGGACTACATGAAAATTCTTCACTCATTGTTAAATAAGCAATTTGGCGAAAAAAACAATTGACTAAGAGTGAAAAATAAAACAATCGAAGTTTCCTAGCTGAATGTTCAATTGTTTTTTTTTAGTAACACCAACTCCCACCAATTTCCCTAAATATTAAATCTCGCAATTTTTTTGTAAAAAAGGGCACAAAACATGCAAAATAGAAAAAATAGTATAAAGAACTCGTGTCAGAAGTCGTATATTGCACTCGTCCTTTAGAAAACTCGCGTCTCCGCCGCTCGTTTTCTAAACTTGGACTCGTGCAATAATAGGCGACTTCTGACACTTGTTCTTTAATATACTATTTTTAATTGTCGAGATTTTACATTTTATTTAATTGTAAGAAAACAAAAAATATGCACATCGCGAAAATGACATATTTTGTGGAAAAAACTCTCAGCTTTCAGAAAAACCGGTCAAATTTGATGTACCAAGCGCCGCACTGTGAAAAAAATCGCTTTTTTCACTTTGATTGAATTTTAAAGGGTCTTCCGTTGCAAAAAGCTACATTTTACCAATTTTGAAGGAAAGGTTTTTTGCCTCAAAAAAATTGATGAAAAATTTGAAATTTTTGTTTCTTCAAAAGTTTAAAAATTCATAACTTCGAAACGGCCGCATATTAAGAACTCAAACTTTCAGGAAATTTTTTTGTCAAAGTAGAGAACACCTCGAAAAAATTTGAAAAAAATCGGCGGGGGTTGCCCCGTAAAAATGATTTTATTTGGTGGAATGACCCAAATATAGTGTTGTGGTCGAAGTTAGATGTGGGGTATAATAAAAATTGCTTTTTTAATCACCCATGTGATGACTTATTGAAGATTTTTTTTCCATAGCCCCAAGTATATTCTTTGAAGCGAACCCAGGCATTTCTATAACTATAATAGTTTACGAGATATTTCAAAAATAAACTTGAAAAAAAATGGGAAAAAAGGTGAAAATTTTAATTTTGCATAACTTTTGAAAAAATTTTCTAATTTTGTTCGTTTGGTAGAACTTCGTTTTATGACAAAAGAAAACTTCCCACCTAAATTGAAATTTGACATGTAATGACCCAACAAAATTTTATTTTCGAATTTCATGATGCTTGTTTCTTTATTTTATTATTATAAACACAGAATTTTGCTTCGCACATGACGTCACATTGTGCGAGAGAGATAGCGCTACGATGCGCCTCGGCATACCGGTATATGTGTATCGTGCTAAACACCCGGGTCGTTTACATTATCAGTCCGGCCCTGTGTCTCTCACTATAACACGACCCTTCACAAGCCACGCCTTCTGACAGTTCAAATTACATAAAACGATTTCTAACATCTCCATGTCTTTTCGGAGTGCCTAACCATTTTATGGTAACAAGAGCTACATTTAACCATTTTAGTGACGAGCGAAAATAAGGTGTTTATGCAAAGATAACCGGACGAATTTGGAGAATTTACTAGGGTTTGGGAAAAAGCTCATAAAAACCAAACTAAAAATGATATTTACAAAATTCAAAAAGCAACGTATTAAGAACAAAATAGAGCGTAAAGCTATGGTGCTAACTCACTGCACATTATTGGTGAATCACTTCAATCTCAGTATAATCCCCCGTCTCCCAATTTAGGTAACCCCCTCGGAAACATACTATATAACATATTAAAACTTTAATGCCCGATTTAACCCCCTTAGAGGTTGAATTCTCAAAATTCTTTTTTAGAAAGCGTCTACATCATGAAAGGAATATATGTGCCAAATTTAAAGTCAGTGAATCAGTGAATGGGAAATGGCTTACATATAAGTATAGATTTGACAATTTGGCAATAAACTTTTATTACTTTCTGATTACTTTTTTCTTTTAAAATTTTTATAACAATAACAGCAGAGTGGTAGAGTAGACCAAATTTCGTATCGATTTTATGATCCTATGACTTTATGATGAATTTCACAATAACAAGAAAGAATTTCTATCGAAATATTAAAATTATAGCAGTAATTCTATGGATCATCAAATTATCACAACATAAAATCAATACGAAACTCGGTCTATTTTAAGTAAATTATAAACACATGCAATTACAACTCAGAAATATTTAATTTAATTACAGTAATAATAATAAATAATTTTCTTCATTAAAAACTATAATAATAGGAATGAGTTTAATCAACAAATTTAATTAACAATTACGCTTAATTATTATTATTATTAAATTTTCAATTATAAAGTTTCTTTAATGAAACTTTGTTTTTTTGGTGTTTTTAAGATCAATTAAGGCAATTCTTATTGAAAATTGCAATTTGAAAATCTCTAGAAAAAACTCTTCTAACCATTGTAATATAAGCGATCCTAACTGCTCAACGACTGATATGTTTTCTCCCAAGAATTTATGACACAAACAAACTTTAATACTGGTAAGTATAATTGTGCTCTTTTTATATATTTTAAATAATAACAACAAACGAAATACTGAGTGGTGGAAATTACACAACCCTAGTGATTTTTTTGGGAAAAAACTAAAAAAATATATTAGAACAATAAACAAAACAAGTATAAATAGACAAAATACAAAGATGAATACAATGAACTGAGTAGAGAAAATCACCGATTTTCTTACATTTCCAAAGATCTAAACTGTAGAGTCAATAGATGTAAAAAATTTGCTACTAAAATATTTCCAATAAAAAAATATTTCCGCTTAAATTTATGCTTATCAAAAATTGTAACAAGCGAATCGAATTATATTCTAAAAACACGTAACCTTGAATATTTTTTTTGTTTGTTTGTCTGTTATCAACTACAAAGCAACCCTCCAATAACATGTTGTTTTTGAAAAGAACCTACTTTTTCTAAATGTTAAAGAAGGGTTTTAATATTTTCGAAAGTTCTAGAAGAAAAAAAAATATTAATCATAAACTTTAATTTTATCATAATCAATCGGTTCAGGATTTATTGGTTTTCGTGAATATTTCAATCCAATCTCATCAGCAACTTTTTCTATAACATCCAAAGCATAATCTAATTGTTCTTTTGTATGTGCAGCTGACAGACAAATCCTTATACGACCCTCCATTAATGGTGTGGCCGGATAACCAACACCCACCGTTGCTATTTTCTCTTTTATCAAAGTTCTCACCGTTGCCCTAATGGAAAAAAAACCATTACATAAATAAATGAATAAATAAAGGATGTTAAGGCACAAACTTGATTACCACCGAGATTATATGTTATTATCTGGTACCTAGATTAAAGGCCAGGCCTGTATACTTTTCAATTATTAATCTCAGTGGTTCGCATATTTGCCATATCAATACTTACGCAATTTTCGAATAGAGATAAACCAAAATCGGTACGACAGGTGAATCTTCATTACCATGTATAATAATACTCATCTGTTCTAAACGTTGTCGAAAATAACGTGTATTTCTTGCTAATGTTTCAATACGTTTTTGGCCTTCATTTGTACCATCTTTACCCATTAGAATTTTTAATACAGTTATAATTTGTGCAGCTACAGGTGGTGGCATTGCCCATGCATATATTTCAGCATAACTATTTTTACGTAAATAATTAATTAATTGTTTCGAACCAGCTATATAACCACCAGCTGAACCGAAACTTTTCGTAAATGTACCCATTAATATATCAATATCTTTTGGATTACAATTGAAATAATCAACAATACCACGACCATGTTTACCCATTGCACCAATACTATGTGCTTCATCTAAATATAAATAGGCTTTATATTTTTTTTTCAATGCTATTATTTCAGGTAAACGAACAATTGTTCCTTCCATACTATAAACACCTTCAACTACAATTAGAATCTTACGCCATGGCTTATAAGTACCAGATAATTGATTTGGTTGTCCATTATAAATACTCTCTTGTAAAATCCGTTCTAAATGCTTCATGTCTGTAATTAAATTAATTAATTAATTGTATTTTTTGTTAAATTTAGAAATATTAACCATTATGTCGGAAAACTTTGACAGTAGCTCCTGGTAAACGTATACCTAATATTAACGATGCATGATTCTTCTCATCACTAATCACAAGACAACCAGGACCTAATAATGTTGGTATATTTAATGCATTTGTAGCAAAACCCATACCAAATGTGATAGCATCATCAACACCCAAAAATTCAGCTGTTAAACATTCCAATTCTTTATGTAGATCACATGTACCATATTGTTGACGTGTACCACCAGTTGTAACACCATAATCATAAATTGATTTAATTGCAGCCTCAGCACAAGGTCCAGTATTTTCAGCAAATCCCAAATAATTATACGAGGCTAAATTTAAACATTTCGTTTCTCTACCAGTAAATCTACAATTTTTATTTGATTTTATTTGAAATAAATCAAAAAAATAAACAAATAAAGAGATTTACTCAAATGTCCAACCGTTATCGCGTGTTATACGTTCTTTTAATACAACTTCATTACCAGGTACACTACATATTGGATAATTCCAACAATCACGTACTCTTCTATAAACATAATTTGTATAAAAACTGGAAAAACGATCAAATAAATTTGGATAACCGTCACGGTTACGTTCTTTAACAATTTTCGGTGGGAATAATGTTTGACTTAAATAACCCAAAAACATTAATATATAAAAACCGATATGGGTTAATGCTGCTGTTATTAATCGTGGTGGTTCGAATGATTCTCTAAATGGTTTCGATCTGAATTCTTCTACTTGTTGATAGTGATTGTGATATTGTTTAAAACCCTGAAATTATAACAAAATATATTTTTAGATTGAATCTTTAACAAGAAGATTGTATTTAATCGATTTTTATAATGATCAATTACCCCTGACCTAAATCCTATTTATTAACAATTTAACAAATTATTTTGCTTATATTCTATTTTCTATTCTGTTGGCTTGGTGTGGATTTTTTTAAAGTGATAATTTTTTCAATTACTGTTATCTATTTCATCAGCTTATCAATCATTGTTGAAATTAATCAAACGATATGTCGTCTCTATAAAGGACAGGGAGCATATACCACGTCTCTATAGAACATTTCTAAAAGGTACAGAGGATATTTTCGGGTGCCTTCATCTTTACAAAAGCGGACACTTCATTTCAAAATGCACAAGGAGATATATCATCCCTACAGAAGACAGCTCATTACTAAAAAGAACAAAATCATGTTTTTCAACAACAGAGAATTTCCCTACAAAGGACACATCATTTTTCCCTTTCTACAAAGCATCCATTAGCAAAAACTCTATTTAAGAGAATTGTATTTGTTCGTTTTATATAATGACCAATTAACCCGTCTAAATTGCTAAATAATGTGAATTTATTTTGAATATTTGCCATTTTCTATTGTGTCGGATTGGTGTTGTTTTTTTTTAACTGATTATTTTTCCAATTATTGTTATCTGTCGTTACAGTCGTGGTGCCACATATTTATTTCATCACTTTATCACTTATTGTTAATTATTGTATATGACGCTGTATATTGAAGTAAATTCATACGATTTAATCGAATATTGGCGATAAATTTTCTGTTGTAGATTCAATTTTATATTGCAACATCCAACTGACACCCCTAAAGACTACGATTATCCCTTTCTTTTATATTTTCAAACATCAAGTGATCGAAACTATTAAACTTCACTTCCTGACTGTAAAATGCAGTAGGAAATCTTGAACTCAAAAGAGGGCAATTTTTGAGAACTTTTAGCTTCTCCCAAGGTAAGGCTATTACAGATAAATGAAGGAGCAGCCTTCACACTTTCCAGACCCTTCAAAGCAAGGTTCAATGCTTCACTTCTTTAACAAGGGTTTCTACATAATTTCCGATTATTTCAATGTTTTGAGAATCTTTTCCACCATCATTTTCAGGCAAATCAAAGCAACCTTCTGTATTTAGTAGGAATTCCTAACGAAATCAAGAAACAAAAATGCCAAATCTGCCGGAGTATCTCCTTGGAATGGTTTTCCAAAAGAAGGTTTGGTCAAAAGTGAGTAAAGAAGCCTAAAATGTACTCTGCAGATTAATATCTTAATTTAATTTGTAGTGGTAATAGCCAGATAAAAGGAAGATGAAGTATTAGTCAAGCCATTTTTCCACTCTTTTAAAAGCCTTCTAATGTTGCGGTTTCAATGCAGAGCCCTAATCAATATGCCACCATTCTAGAAGAACCTTCATCTTTATAGTTCTTCAAATTAAAGGAATCTTTGTAATTTATATTTTGTTTTATGTAACATAAACCGCATTAAACTACGTATTTTTCCACAATTACCAAGTAAATAGCGAAACGGATATGTAACAAAAAATATAAAATCCTGCATAAAATTGTGATGATATAATCACACACACGAAAGAATTCAGTGACACTGCACTTCCTGTCGAACAATTAAAATTTAAAAAAAACTATCTCACCTCAACCAATTTCTCCCATAAAATCGTTTTCAACCAATTCTCAACAATGATTCTCTGATTGAACATTATTGCCATTTGCTAATGAGATCAAATTTTTGACACTGTCGATGAGACGTTTATTACGTTATTAATTTCAAATCGAAATATTTAACGTGCTTATGTGGTTGATTTTCGACAAGTTCTCCTTATCTTTATGGTGCCTTATTAAACAATTAACAGCAAATTGTTTGAAATTTTTTTAAAAAAGATAAATCACGTACAATTATAACAATACACGATTGTCCCTATATTAAGGAAAAACAATGTTTTCCACAACAAATGTCGATTGCAGACTAATGTAAATAAAAAAAGTTCTCGAAATATTGATAATTTACGTACAATTGTTTATAAATAATAAACAATGTTAATCACCATTTAAAGTTTAAAGCCAAGTCACTAATATATGCAATATAGATAAATCATTATCAAGTTGATGTTCGTTATCAATTATTGAGAATGAAAGCCGGAAGTAAACGTTAACGTGAAACAACTGTGTAACGGCTGGTCTTTGAACTAGGATAAAATGCCGTCTCTGTATATAGTGACACCAAAATTCCGCCACTGTAGACAATAGTTTTATTATCAAGAATCGAGGCTTCGCCATAAATGTTCGTAATTAACAGTATTTTACAACCCAAAAACTAATAAAAAATTAATGGGCAAATATTTTTCGATAATTATATTGACGAAAATTATATTAAACTTTAACTAGATTTTCGGTTAATATTACTTACGTTTCGAATTGGTTTTTCCGGATTTTTTGTAATTTCCTCATCGGACGATGTCTGAAATTACCCATAAAAGAATATTTTTAGAATAATTTAAATAATTGGGACATTCAATTATCGATAATTACCAACACATGTCCATTTGTGTGGGGCGTCTTACCATTAATGCCATTACGACCGTTGTACATCTGCAATAATTCAAAATGATGAACAGAAAACCACCCCATTTACCGTACACCGTACCGGTTAATCAGTGATAATAAGCGAAATTTACACGAAAAAATCAAACTTACCCTATAACCATTTTTATTAACTCTAGAATAACCCCCATAATTCGTTTGTAGATATTTCCCACAATTATCATCGAAATTCACCCCATTTATCAATTCTGTTATACTATCACCAGCACCCTCCTCCATCATTGACGCCATACTAACCAGAAAAATTAACGCTAATTGAAATTGCGCATGCGTTATACTACTACTGATCGTTTATTGGTCGATTTAATGTCGTGTGATGTAATTGTTTTTGTGGTGGGAATTTTGAAATTTGTAAATGTAGTTTTTTGAATTTTACTATTACAAATTTAGAAATTAATTATTTTTTACGATTATAGTTTTTTTCTATAGTTTTTTTGGTTGTATTGACCGGTTTCGTTACCGTAACAATTGCCGGTATGACTCACCCAACGATGACTCAAATGATTTTCCATTTATTTCGGATTAGAAACCTATGATTGGACCAATCAGAATCTAGTTTAAAATCATTGGCGTATCATTGTATTACACAAATATCTGTCTACTGATAACAAAAAAATTGTCTTATTTGTAAATAATTAAAAATAAATACTGATTGAATGAGTCATTATTCTAGTATTTTCAATTATCAGACACTTTAACCTCATAAACCGACCTTAGATTTGTTGCTACATTAACACTCAAAACTTGGAAAATACAAAAAAAATCCGTTGATCATTATAGTACGAATTCCTTGAGAAGTAATTATAATAATTTTTTGGGCGTCATCTTCTGAGTTTTGTGGAAATTTACCCGCTGACACTTAATTCCACCTTATGAACTTCAAAATTCCAAGTAATTCCAACAATTCCAGCAGGAATTTTAACATTTTTAATGAGTATGTGCAGTATAAGTCAATGACAGACCGGCCGAGCTTTTCTGACGTTCCAGGCAACTTTTATTTTAGTTAATAATATGTAAATAATATAATTATGAATAATAATTATGAATACTCTACTGTATAAGTTGCATCAAAAATAATAAAGCTCCAAAAGGGCAGTCTCTGTCATTCTCAAGATCATCTCATCTTCCACAAGGCACGCCTTCAAACGGCTTAATTTTCATGAATAGGTCGTCTAAAATCCAAGAGAACTCTATTAATTCCAATTGTTATTAAAAAATTCCACAATTTAAAAAAAAATCCAAAAAATTCGACGGTTTGGCCGCTAATTTTTGAGTATTGTCTCATTTTCTGCCTGCTTTTTCGCGCATTTTTAGTACAGTATATTTAGGGACCAAAGGTTACTAAATTTCGATTGGTATACTTGAATCTAGTGATATTGCTAGTGATTTCCTTGTTTACATACAGTTGCGATCAAAAAATTTTGGACGGCGTTTTTTTGACGTTTAAAAATGTTTAATCTGGGCCAAGCATTACCGTTATAATTAACGTTTTAAATGTCAAAATTAATATTAAAGTCTATCCTACATCAACTGACAATTAGATGTCCAAAATTTTTTGATCGCGAGTGTATGTAGCTTTCCTACTATTCTGAGATTACGTACTTTGTTTAACGACAAGTCTGTCAAATTTAGTAACCCTTTAATTTCTGAATCGACTATAAAAGGAAGCGTTTAGTTAAGAGAAATCACGAAAACATTGTAAACTAGCTATACCCACGCAACTTTGTTCGTTTAGATTATAGGTACGTCACATAATGTGCTATTATCTGTTAGTATTTCATTTCCGCACATGTAAGGGAAAAAATACACATGGCAACGCCGTAATCAGCCGCAATTTAACTGATATCGTCGCAGTTAAATTGATCGTGGTGAACGTATTGGAAAAATAATGTCCGTTTTAACCTTGTTAGAGGGAGAATTTAAAAAAATCCTTTCTTAGTGAGCCTTAGCATTATGAAAAGAATGTATGTGCCAAATTTAAAGTCGATCGGACGGATAGTTTCGGAGATATCGTGATGAGTGCGTGAGTGAGTGGTAAATTGTTTATATATAGACAGTTGTGATCAAAAAATTTTGGTCGGCGTTTTTTTGACGTTTAAAAATGTTTAATCTGGGCCAACCATTACTGTTATTATTAATGTTAGAAATGTCAAAACTAATGACTTTTTTAATGTAAAATATTGAAGGCTGTCCTACACCAACTGACAATTAGATAACCTTGACGTCCAAAATTTTTTGATGGCGACTGTATATACAGTTGGACATCAAGGACATCTAATTATCAGTTGGTATAGGACAGCCTTTTATACGCAAAAAGTCATTAATTTTGACATGTCGAACGTTAATAATAACAGTAATGCTTGGCCCAGAATAAACATTTTTAAACGTCAAAAAAACGCCGTCCAAAATTTTTTGATCGCAACTGTATACGCGATCACTGCGAAACTCGCTGAGGATTTCCAAATATACGGAATAGTTATTTATGATACAAGGGTTAAAAGTAACATTTTATTTTGCGAGTGGGAAGTTTGCGAAACGAGCCGGAGGCGAGTATCCCGTTTTAAAAATGTCACTTTTATTGTGTTTGTAGAAAAAAAAAGTTTTTATAAGCCCACTGTGTTTCAAAATTGGCGCATTAAATACGCAACGTTGCCATTTTTGTCTATCCTTATTCGAGATAAAGAGTTAAAACCAAACGATTTTTAATAAATTTCATAAAAAAGGCCGAAAATGGTTTGTATAATTTGAAAATATTTAAAATTTTGCACATAAAAACTGCCGCAGAAAATCTCCAATGTTGCCAGATATACTTCCTTGTAATCATCCGAAGATAACACTTATTTCTCATGATTAACTGGTGAAAATCAGAAATTCCAGAAATTTTCTCCATCAACACGTCTCGTTTAATATTGCACACGAAAGATAGATGGCGTTGTTTTACAGATGGTTGTGTAATATGAAACCGGCCCAGTATCGCCGCCTATGGAGCGCACCCCCGTTTCTCCCCACCACACCTAGAAAGATCCGCAATACAAAGTATACCGCTCACAGCAACATAAAGTTTGTCTAGCTGCATTTGACAGTTCATTGCCGGTCTGTGTGCTAAAAACAAAACAAAAATTAACTGTGTACTTCACCTTAAATTATCACCAACCCTTAACAATAATCAGGTGGTGAGAAGGACAATCAATTATTAAGAACAAAATTGTGATAAAAATCCACCCTTTTATTTATTTATTTATTTATTTATTGTTGAAAAGAAAAAATGGATCAACAAATACATAATCAACCGAAAACAAATGAAGAAGGGAGTGGCCTTCGTAGGGAAGTCGATTCAATTGATGATTTCGAACATTTAGGACACGACGATAGTTCACCATTGAAAGAGACCGGTGGTGTGGTTGGGACGACAGTGGCGTCGGCGATGGCGACACCACCTGCACGTGACCAAAACCTGCCAACACAACCGATCAATACTGTTGAAGGGGTTGGTTTCGCCAACATTACACCACCTAAAATTACCGATGAACTGTCATCATCAATACCACCACCAACAAATACAGTAATCAGTGATAGTTTGGTAAAAGCGAAAGAAATGGATTCGAATCTGTTGGATTTGAGTGATAACTTCCAAAATTGTAATGAACGTGATGATAAATTGGATAAGTTCCTGCAAGATATGTCGATGACATCACAGCCACAACTGAAGCATAACGAACCACCGGAAATCATGAATAAACAAAAAACTGAAGATTTCTTGAAGCAAGAGAAGCGAATCGATGATAAAATCGAATTATTGAGCGATAGCGATCATAGTGATGATGATGATGATTTTAAACCATCGAAATATGAAGATTTCCCGAAACAAGCTGAATTACCCGAATTATCATCGGCAACACCACCGAAAATCAAAGAAGATGAAGACACATTCAAGGATATCGATGAGAAATTGGAAATTAGCAAACCGCCAGAAATGGTGAAGATGACATCGTCACCACCGCCACCACCACCAGCAGTCAAGGAGGAAATTAAACCGACCGCACCACCAGCTGTTGAACCGATTCCACCGAAAATAGAACCAGCTTGTAAATTACCATTGGTAACAGCCGGCGAACAAGAACAACAACAACAGAAGGACAAAGGCGTTAAAAAATCTACAGTTATTGATGCTGAAGCGATCTTCTGTAAAATGGGATTGGGTAAGTTTTGCGAAATTTTCCAGAGATTTCTAGCATTTTTTTTTCTACGCCATTAATTTATTCATTAATAAATCATAAGCGTGTAGCGTAATTAATTTAAACATAATTTAATTATAAATTAACCGTAATTAATTGTGCGCTATTGTTGCGCAACAATAATATTCTAATTAGTAGAATTTTCCCCTATCTATCGGCGGTTGGGGAGGGGACAGATTCTAATATCAAGTATCATAAAGTCGTTTTAATCACAAATTTGGCTTTTCAGAAATTTCGAGTGCATGCTTCTAAAAAATGATATTTTTAACGCATTACTAATCAATGATATCATCTGTTATTTTTTTACAATTTTATTCACGTAGCACGTCACTTAATCAATATTTGCATTGCAATGATGATGATTAAATTTGACAATTTTATGTAATTATTCTATGATGTAGTATAAACCAGATCTAATCCAATGGTTGCTTTGATTATTTACGATAATTTTCAGGGGGGTAACAAATGATTTTTTTGATTTTTGCAAATGGCGGCAAAATATTCCATTTACTTTAATTTTTTTTTCTTTGAAAACAAAAATTATAATAAAATCTGTGAATTTCAATTATTTTTAGATTGGATGCTGTATGTATTTAAAAAAAAACATTCAAATTCCATTACAGTTTCCTTCTATTGATTGAGTATTGATGATTTTCAACAGATGGCGTAATTGTAGAAAATTGCTCGAGAATACGCGCGTTTTTCAAAGAAACCAATCAGTTTCGCTTATTCTTATGTGTTAATAAATAAAGTCTGTCCACTGATTATTTGATAAATCTCAAATGTCAGAGTGATTCGCCAGTAGAAATTATTTAAGAACAAAACGCAACTAGAATAACAACAGATTTTAAGGTTATACGGTTATACTAAAATATGAAACGAAAACATAGGCACTCTGGGAGCGTTTAGTTGCATCCCTGACATTTGCCATTTTTCAAATGATCGGTGTACAGACTTTACTATAATTCTTTATAATAAGCGATTACTTTAATCAATGTTTTATTAGTATAAAGAGGAAACAAAGGAATTATGGGGCGGGGGGGCAGATCCAATACTTTTCGACAAAAGTGTGCACGCCCGCAGCGGGTCACCGATTTGGTAGTGCCGATTTTTTTCTCAAAAGCAGATAAGATAAAGAGACGATCTTGCAAAGATGAGTTCGATGAGAATTTTTTGAAATTTAAAGAATCGCTTTTTCGATCAATTATAAATTTTTTTATCTCAGCTCCTGTTTAACCTAGAGATTCGACTAAAACGGCATTCTTTTTTGTCATCCTTATATTTCCACGACAAAAATAGGTGTTCAATTCAAATCCAAATGCCGAGAAGCTGCAAGGCTCCAACTAACATACTGTTTTAGAGAAATTTTGCCAATCCTTTAAGTGATCCCAAATCGACAGGTTCGAAGCAGTGGGATGATATCGTTAAGGTATACTTTGTTGGAATTTACCCAAGTTTTACTTGATTGCTTCGATTTCTCTAATGTATAGCCACTCAAAGAGTATCGATTTTTGAAAAAAATTTTGTTTTCAGATACCTATAACTTGTTTCCATCCATCCGAAATCCTTTGATAATTCAAGGGATTAGACTTCATTCTATTTCCAAACAACCCATCAAAACTTTTCCTTGGGTATTGAAGTCGTTTCAGAACTATGAATTTTTAAAAGTGTCAAATTTACAATGTTATATGACATTATTTGTAGTTAATGGGGTAAATTCCGACAGAGTGTACCTTAACAAAAAATATCAGCTGTCGTCAATCCCACTACTTCGAAAACCGTAGATTGGAGAGCACTTTAAAAATTGGAGCTTTAGTTAGAGACCTGCAGGCTGCAGCTTAGCCGTATTAAATTGTTAACCGAAAAACTATATTTTTCTTGAAAATATAGAGACAACAGAAAAGAATACCGTCTTGGTTGAAACTGTACGTTATATAGGAGCTGAGATATGAATTTTTAAAAATGACTAAAAAATCGAGTCTTTTTAATTTCAAAAAATTCTCCAGCGGCCTGATTTAATTACAACGAGCTCATCTTTTCAGGAACATCATCTGACCTACTTTCGAGAAAACAAACGGCGGTCAAATCAATCGGTGACAAACCCTCGCACCCTTTTGTAAGTAATGGATCTGCCCAGTGAATATTGTTTTTCTACCGATCACAATGCGTATTTTAGAAATATTGACGCCCTAGGCAAAGTATTTCTATCGAGCACCCTACGTTCAATTTTATGTAAAAAAAAACGTCTTTATTTTTTTGTTGCGTATTATTGATTTTGGTTATTCCGCATCATTTAGGCGCCGTCTCAAAATACAATCCTTAGGCAATTGTTTCGTTTGCCTAAGCCAAAAATAGGCACTGACCTATTGTGTATAGGTATATATGTTAAATTAAATTATATTATTTCATTTTATTCATCACCGGGTGTCTTTGGAGTGCGCAAAATAATACAATATAGTGCATTCCAGGCAATTTCTGTGGAAAGTTTGGAAGAAGACCATTGACTTACCTTTTATCTAGATTACATTTCACCAGTTGCGTCTTCAAGCGAAGAAACTGTCTAAAATGTTCTATAATTCCATTAAATGGTGAAATTTAGTAAGTGCGACTATCTGGCACACAAATCCATTTAATAATAAGTGTTTATCAAATTATGTTTATTCTGTACTTACTTTGATTAATTTAAGGGGGTTTCTCGACGGACAAATGTTGTTGAGTTGCACAGAATTGATTTTTAATTTTTATACAAAGGATTAAACATTTTCCAATTCGTTTCCAAAATTCGCACTAATCTCCAAAAAGCCGATAGAAGAATTGTTTGAAAGAAGTCATTACTTTTTTTAGAAAATGGATGTAAATTTTGGAAAAATCAATCCACATAGATATCAAACACATTGATGACTACAGTTGACATAAATTTCATCCAATTCTGTTAATAAACAAAGGAGAATAACGACGAAATCGATTCAAATTGGTATTGTCATTGAATGTTAACGTCTTTCGGAAAAACTAAATAAATTTTCCAACAAATTTTCATTTGACGTTATAGCTCATTACTATTGCAAATGAATGTAAAAAGATTTTCTTCTTAAAATGTTCAAATCGCCTTAAGGCAGAACTGCGCGCAATTTAACGAATTCGCATTATGAAAATTAGTTACCTTAAATTTTCACAAGCTTATTGTCTGGTTAGATAAGGTCCATTTCATACAATAACTGAAATCTGTAGTACAACATGAATGATAAGAGTAGGCTTTACAGGTAAAGGCGCATTAAACCTTAGCGGGAGTTGACCTTTGGTGTTGCAAGCTTGAGCCGCAAGAACGCGCTCTCATAGTAAATGTCTGGAAATTACCAGAGTTTATAAGGATCTCTTTCTCTTCTTCATATTGATCTCTATCTTTCACTTTCTATCTCTCTGTAATTTTCAATATAACCACATGCAATCGTTGTGAAAAACATCAATTTTTCCATAAATTATATATTTTTGTTTTATAAAACAGTTTCCTTTAAATTCTACAGATTCGACAATTTTCCACCAGAGAGCGCAATCGTACCTTTAATATGCGCGTATTTCATAACTACAAATCAAATTTTGTTTCTAAGCAATTATTAATGAAGATAATTCAATTTATTGAAGGTTATTTCTATTATATTCTCTCTTTTACGATTTAAATGAATAAGTTTGATGACTAAAAGATTTCGAAACACTCTTGACTAGGTCAATATGCCCTTGATTTTATCGTCATTTTAGTATTAGGGGCATAGTCCCAAGTCCTCCACTTCACATCAGTTTTCTGATCGTCATCGGGTCGATAAAACTAACGCTTGCCCAGTCAAAATTTTGTTGTTAGTACTTGTGTGTATGTGTATACATTCCCGTATCTGTATTTAGTATTCTACTAGCGTTATCAACGTTAATAATTGTTGTAATATAATTGATTTTACTTTAAATAATAAAATAAAAAATTAAAGATCGTGTCTCTGGTTTGAATTGTGTAAATTTTAGTGGTGTTTCTTTTTAAAGTTTATCAAGCATAATTCCACCCTCTTCTAAATTTGAAGTATTTGTTTGAATCGATGAAATGGCAGAAGACCAAGTGAAACATACAGCAAATGCACTAATTGATGATGTAATAAATGGGGTGGCTAAAGAGATCAAGGGTGGTGCCTGTATAGAGAAATCCAAACAGAGGTCGCTCCTTTGTGTTCTTTTTACACCGAGTAGGTTCTATTTGATTTAGCGATAAAACGCCCAAAATCAATCAATATTATTAGTCTTAATAAAGGTCAAGTGTGTGATAATAATTCTTTCGATTTTTGTTTTTCTTTTTGGAAATTCGTTCAATTGTATAGATTCTTATCTTTGTCTATCATCTGTATAAACCGCATCTTCTTACTCTTTTTATATGTTACAGATACTTGGTTCCATCCGGAACGACTCAATCCTAAAGGTAATGCAATATTACATGTTGTAATTGTGTACGAGTCAGGTGTATAATTTTTTTTGCGTTATTTACGTTATTTATTATAATGTTTTTTGTTCACCTTGAAACTTATACAGGTGTATATCGTTTCACTTGCATGCTTCTATTATTTTACAGTTGGCACCAATTTGGCGCAATTTTTGAAAATTCTCCTAATTTAAACAGTAATCACGTGTGTATCTTTATTTATCGATTTTGTATTGAGACGCGCAAGCGTCACGACGCTTTCCAATAATTTCCGCAATTTATTTATTTATCTATCTATTTACAAAATATTCGTAATTTGTCTATTTTTAGAATGGCTTAATAAGTTTTTAGTTTGAGCTTTGATGAAATTTTTAGTTCTATAGGAAAATTTTTTATGTTTACGCAATTAATGTAGACGTCGTCGTCCTTGTCAGCGTCGCCGTCGTCGTCGTCGTTGTATAGTCATTGTGTAGTTTCCAGGGTAAAAACGGGCATTTGGCCAATTGCATTTATTTTATCGTTGAAAATCCGGGATTCCACACTGTGATAATCGTCAAAAACGATAAGGGTGTGTGGTATATAATAATAAATTTAAATAAATACATAATTAATTATCGGAAATTTTTATTACAATAAAATCAGTCGGTTGTTTTTTTGTTGGTTGATAAAAATGGATTTTTCCTATCTCCGTAAAATATTCCAACGTGATGAGCGTAAGTTTTGGTAAATAAAATTGGTTTCAATTTAAAATAAAATAATATTAAAAAAAGAAAAATAGAATCTACTTGATTGACGATAAAAATATAAAAGAAAATCGGTTGCTAGCGACTCCACCGATGCCATTTTCAGTTTGATTTCAATAATTTCTGTGTGAAGATCGACGAATTTTTCCAGAAAAAAAAGTTTTCTAAATTGGAAAAATACATGTAATTATTTTCATTATTATTATTATTAATTTTCATCAACAATTGAAGATAATTTTAAATCGAACAAAAGTGAGAATTTTTTTATTTCTTTCTGTTTCGTTCTTTTATTAATTTCTGGAATAATGCCGTGATGACGTAGCCTCTTTGTTTTAATTAACATTTCCCTACAATTTTTTTAACAACAATTTGCACTAATGATATTTGTTAAATATATGTGTGTGTCTGTGTGTGTATACTAATTTTAGTCGACTGTTATCTAACCAACATTTTCCAACTAGAAATTCATTTACTTTACCATTTTTTAATATTAAAAAAAAAGAAATTCTCGATATTTTCCAGACTTAAATATTTACCTAAACTCAATAACTCCATTTTTATCTTTATTATATTTTGTTATCTATAAATATAGAATAATTTAGAACGTTACGGCTTAAATATACAGGCTGTCCGAAACACTTAGGCTAAGAAATATTGTGAAGCGCGAGCGAACAGCGGGCAAAGCGTGGACGTCATAGTGCTTCGAATCGGAGCTGAATCGTAATTTTTTCAGGAACGAAAACCGGAACCGAACTAATATACGATTTACTAATCGAACCGAAACGAAAAAAATAACGGTTCGAAGTTCTGGTTATAAAAACATGCTTTTAAATCGCTGCTTCACTATATTCTAAGCCTTAAGTGTGACTTAACAAATTTAAGTGTTAGCGTAGCAACGAAACATGATTAAATAGAGTCAGTCCTTGTATAATACATTTTTGATGATTCATTTTTCTTCGAGAAATAAATCTACAAATAAAAGTAGCAAAGATTGTTGAATAATTGCCAAAAAACAGACATCCAAAGTCAAATCAAATATCGTGCTGTTTGATGATATCGTGCTATTGGAGGCGATATAAAATTTTGTCTACTCAAAACTGATTGTAGTTAAACTTACGGATTAGTCGATGATTTTTTGTTTTTGGTTATGTGGGACATGCTGTATATAATTAATTAGTCCCTTAATATAATTCTCATTTGCCAAAAAAAGATCAACTCGTGTTCATGGTCTTCATATAATCGTTTTAGCAAAGCGAGGAGTACAATCTTTCATCTTTGCGCTACATAAAAATCGTACTATGAGAATATAGTGCTATTGGAGGGATTAAGACGAGAATGAATATCTAATACATGTAAATTTCGAATTACGGTAATAATAACAGTTTGAGTATCGAGTCAATATCAAGTCAACTCTTCTAGAACACGAGAACATATGTAAAAATATAGTGCATTCAGAGGTCAGGATTGGAAGCGGGGTATGTACAGAAATAAATGAATTCCCAGAAATATTCAAGGGTACCACCTGAAATCTAAAAAGCTTTCGGTCGCTGTATTTAGTATATGTTAAAATTTACGTGTTACATGAGGTTGCTACAAATTTATCGACACGACTTACACAAGAATATTTCTTTACAATAACAGATTGAATTCGGACAAGAAACCGTGTTATCAATATGTCGTGCTATTGGAGGGATGTATATTCTCTAGATTCACGAATGTTTTGATTTAGGATAACGCACGCATGCGCTTACTCGTACGGAACATACTGTATATAATTGATTGGCACGCTTATGTAACTCTGGCAAAAACTTGGGAGAAATTGGACTTAAAAACTTTCAAATTCTAATAAGAAAGTAAATAAAAATTAATATATATTTTTTTATTTCAAAAAAACTTAATCAAAGAGTTTGCAATTATCAATTTATTTTTGACATTAAATTGATAATTTTATTTTGCAACATGAAATTTCGCTGATTTTGTTCTATCATCGGTAGAAAAAATAATAAATATAAAGAAATTATAAAATAAGATTGATGATGACGCAGTAGTACCCAACGTGGCATACACATAGACAACAAAGCGTGGACGATTTGAAATACCGCTGGTTTAGGTTTGGTGCGTTGGTCAACTTTTTCCTTTCTTTTACAATCAAACCATCAAACCAACCACATCTACAACCAGTTTTTTTTTTTTATTTCATGTTGTTTTTATAAATTACACACAGTGTGATTTTTTTTGTATTTTTTATTTATTTTATTTTTAAATTAATTGTTAATAATAAAAATGGTACGTAGGCAGAAATACCAAGAGTATAGTGAACCTTTACCTGAAAGGGGACCTGGTAAGCGACCATTTCTAGCCTTTTATTAGAATAATTGACAAGACATTGACACGTTAACATATGGTGGTATTATTAAAAAAAATTCTGGTGATAATTTTAAATTATATATTTTTTTTGAAATATCGAGAGGCTTGATTGATCAATTCAAAAAGGCGATTGACCTTTTTTCTCTATTTTTAAATAGCAATAATGTAGGTTGTTTTTTTTTTAAATTAAATCAACAACTGCAAAAAATATGTATATTTGCAGAGGTCCACTTAAATTTGGATTGTGTTCGGTCTGGCATAAAATCAAAACGATTTTCTAGTTCTAATTCTATTTATAAAAACGACTAGTAGAACCGAAAAATGATTAAAAAAATTATTTTTAAATAATTAATTAATTATTGTATCGTTTAATTTTGATTAATTTATAAATTTTCCAATGATAATCTAATTCGAACATGTGCCGGAAACATGATGTTACTTAATTATTTAATTTTTTTTTTGTCTACTTGTCTTCTATGAAAATGTTCCAATTTTAATTTTAGACAACATTCTTGTTGATTTCAAAATTATCAGTTTGAAATTGTACAAGTATGGGGTGTCTGGCGTGAATGCGGCTGGTGGCAATGTTCTCGATACGGTTTGTGCGTGCGATAACGTGCTTTTCCGAACAAAAACTCTTTAATTGAAGACATAATAACTATACGGATCTAAAGAATTTATACAGCATCACTCGGTGAAGAAAAATGTGCTGTATTTGTAATAAATTCGAAATTCGCGCAAAGTTCAACGTATAAGGCGAATTTTTATCAATTTACACGTTCTGCAAACGTTCACAGATGTGGGCGTTTCATTTGCAACTTTGCAATCATAATAATGAACACCTTGTAAAAACCGAATATCACATGATTAGGCCTAAGTAAAGAGCTATAATCTCAAGTGAAAATTTTTTGGAAAACTTATTTCGTTTTCCCGTAACACGTTAAAATCCAATGACAATCCCAATTGGAATCGATTTTGTTGATTGTCTTCTTAGTTTATCAACAAAATTTAATGAAATTTATGTTGGTTGTAGTTATTAATGTGCTTAATGTCGGTATGAATTTGCTTTTCCAGAATTCACATTTATTTTTCCAAAAAAAAACAAGAATTGTTTGAAAAATCAATTCAAACCGACATCAAGCACATTAACCGACTGCAACTAACATAAACTTCATTCAATTTTGTTGATAAACAAAGAAGAAGGACCGCCAAATCATTGTCATTGAATTTTAACGTGTTGTGGGAAAACGAAATAAGTTTCCTAAAAAATTAGTACCACTGGTTGTTACCAATAAGCGTAGATGAGTGCATCATCAAAATACGGATGATGAGTCACTAGCTCAGTGTGTCTAGTGTAAGCGTATTACAGTGACTACCCGAGCAAGCTTAAACCAGACACCTTGTATAAGCGAACCGTATTTGTTTCTAATAATTATGAAAAAATACAGTTTGAAATAATTATTTATAATAATACAAATCTGATTGATACATGTCTTTACGTACAAGCTGTCCGCCTTGATGCCGTCAAAAAAATTAATTACAAATTTAAGCCAGACGCCCGATATTTTTTTATTTTCCACAACGCAATTGACACCTTAAAAAGACCGACCTTGATATGATATTTACAAGTTCCCCCTATCCATCATTTGTTTAATTGCTTGATTATTTGTCTAATAATAACAATCACGCTTTATGTTTTGTTAATTAGTTCGTATTTTTTTTTTAATATATATTACAATTAATTATGTTTAATTATTGCAGTGGAAAGTCTAATCTATTGGCGGGACCCAAAGAAATCCGGACCGATATTTGGTGGTGTTCTATTAGTATTATTGGCACTTACATATTTCTCATTAATCAGTGTTATTGCATATTTATCATTATTGGCATTAACTGGTACAATATCGTTTCGTATTTATAAAAATGTTGTACAAGCTGTACAGAAAACCGGCGATGGACACCCATTCAAGTGAGTTCATTTATAATTTATAAATTTGATTCAATTGACCACATACAGAGTGTCTGGCTTTAATGCGGTATAACCAATTATTATTATTTTTTAATTGAATTTCAGAGAATATCTGGAATACGATTTTGCATTACCACAGGATAAAGTTAAAGAAATATCCGAAGTGGCGGTTGCTCATTTGAATGCTGCTGTAATTGAATTGAGACGATTATTTTTGGTTGAAGATCTAGTTGATTCAGTTAAATTCGGCGTATTATTATGGACATTAACATATTTGGGTGCATGGTTCAATGGAATGACCCTTATAATTATCGGTAAATTTGCAATAATTACAATAGTAATTTTTTTTAATTAATTATTAATTATTTTCTAGCTTGGGTTGCATTATTTACACTTCCAAAAGTTTATGAAACTAATAAAACACAAATCGATGCCAATTTGGAAATTGTCCGAACTAAATTGGCCGAAATCACATCAAAGTAAGTATTAGTCATGATTTATATAGTCGCAACTTTTAAATATTACTGGGATAAGCGAGTCCAGTGGCGGCACGATGCGTTACAATCGTGTTCTTTAAGACAATAAACAATCTGTGGACACGTGCAATTGCTTCAATTCTTATTGCGTCATAATACTTTACTATTAGTAGACCTGGGATAACACGGCATGTTATACGGGGATTTTACGGTTTCGATCGGATTTTGATCAACGAAAAAAATCCTCTTTTTTTTAGGGTGAAAGCTGCTATTCCAATTGGCAAGAAACCAGCCGTTGAAGAAAAGAAAGAACAGTAAATCTGGAGACTCATCAAGTCAAGAAGTCTTATCACCGGTTTTTTTTTTGTTGTGTTTGAATTGATTATTATACATGAGAATAATGAACTCTATTCCTACAATTCCATCCTGATTACTATTAATATTATTATTATTTAACAACAATAAATTATGTCAAATTCAATTTAACACAAATATTTGGTATGTTTTATTTTAATTATTAATTCGTGTGCATTGGTGATGAGAATGTTCTAGATTTAAGAAAATTAATATCCTTAAATGTGAATAAATCTATAAAATTAATTTTTTTACTTATTAAGAGAACTTGTAGTAAATATTTTATAATTATGTTTGTTGTCATGCTATAATTTCATTTTTTCTATCGTAAACAGAAAAGCACGCAATTCGCCAATATGATGATAAGTAGAACTTATCAAATGAAATAATATCACAGTTTTCTCCCATTTCTCTATTTTGATGAATTAGTAATAATTTCTAGACTGATGGGTGTAAACGTTTTACTTGCCCTTTACTACAATCTAATTTCTAGATCTTGTACTAATCACCGTTTGAAACAACAATTACTTAAGACCGATTACTGAGTAATTGTTGGATTAATTTGTGAAAATCATCAAAATTTAATGTAGTAATTAACTTGTTGAATTGAACAACAATAATTTTACTAATTGTGAATGTTAATTGTGTAAATTTACACCAGTATGGTAAAGTATCAAAAACAACTTTATCTCTAAGGTATATTGAAAAAATATATATATATATATAATTATCTATGTTGGGAAAAATACAAAAAACGAATTTTCGAGAGGTATATCTGATAATTAACAATTCAAATATTTTAGACAACAGCTATAAAATTGTATAATTCGCTAATTTATTTGTTTGTCTTTCCTTTTAATTTTAAATTTGTTTTCCTTTTCTCTGTTAGTGATAGGTTGTATTATGTAATAATATTCGAAATTTTTCAATTGTCTATTTACTTGTTATAATTATGTAAGTTTTGGAGGTGAATACCGTTACTTTAGACTGTTGCATACTTTTATATAGCTTTGTATTTGCTTTATGAGATTATAAGTAAATTGTTTATAAGCGCTTAATCGGTTGTTTGATTTTCTTATTGATTTTAAACAAACTCGAAGAGTTACCGGTAATAAAAGAACACTGAATAATACGAAGTATAAGTGGTTGCTATACGGGAGGCAAATCATCTTTTGAAACAATTTCTATGCCTACGCTGCAAAACGTGATTGCACATTTTTGTTACACTGAAAGTCCCAGAAATTAGCCGTACAAATATGCATACAGTGTCCTCTTTTTATAGTAATAGTTATTTGATGTATGACTCGATTTCAAATCAATTAATTTGAATTCTTTTTCAAGATTAACTAGAAAAAGATTGTAAAGTCCTGATTATATTTGACGTTGTCCGTGTTCTTGAGACCTTTATTTTTGTTACACCATACCTTATGGAAGATCCGAATTGCCTGTATCTTTTAAAAACGACATCTTCAATGTTATTGCCCAACAATTCAGCTTTATCGAGATCGTCTTTCAAAGTAACTCCAATAAACATAATTAATTAATAATTATTAAATAGAGAGAGTTTGTGAAAGGAGAAGGCTCCAAATGATTATAACAGATTGAAGAACAAATACGACATTTATTATATTTTACAATCTTAAATAAATCACAAGATTTAAATTTAATGATTTGGCATATATTTGGAATTATACTTCTTCACTAAATTTCTACACCTAGTTTCAATTTTCAGCACGTTTTTTAATTTGTTTACAACAATAATAAATTTTCTGATATTTTGTCGCCAAATTCTTATCATCTAAATTAAACTTAATACCGATACAATATTTAATTAGATATTCTTTACTTTTAGCCATTTTTAAAAAGATTTCATCTTCCTTCTGATTGATTTCAGCATCAACGAGAGTTGATTGAATCTCATCATCACTACGGATACCTCGTGTGTAAGCAATTTTCAAATCTTTTGTTTTACCACTTGTTGTTTCTACAGCGGTGGCTGTTAAAATACCGTTGTGATCAATCGATAATGTTAAGGGTACTTCACATTGGCCGGGTGGTGCTGGCGTTAAATCTTCAATTCTAAATGAGGATAACAAATTATTTTTCTTTGCATTAGCACGTTCACCTTCATAAATATCAAATCTTAAAGCAGTGTGTTCATTATAAACTGTTCCACATTTAATAGATCGACTTATTGGTATTCTTGAATTTTTTGGTATTATTTTATGCATAATATGGTAATGCGAGTTAATACCAAGTGATAAACCTGTTACATTATTGATTGTAAATGATCCAATCTTTTGTCGATCATGTGTTGAAAGCATTGCTGCCTGTAACGCAGCACCTTCGGCTACACACTCGTCCGGATGTAGAGAACAATTCAATTCGGTTCTATTGAAATATTCACGAATTAATTGTTGAATTTTTGGGATACGTGTTGAACCACCGACTAAAATAATTTCATCAATTTGATGCTTCTCCAATTGTGAACTTTTCAAACAACGATCAACAATTGTAATCGTGCGTTGAAATAAATCATTTGCTAATCGTTCGAAATCTACACGTGTTAAATCGATTGTAATCGGTCTGATAATCATTCCATTTAAAACAATCTTCGTACGATCCATATCTGATAATTCTTTTTTTGCTTTTTCGCATTTATTCGAGATTCGACGAAAATCTCTGGAAATTTCAGGTTTTTTTAGTAACAAATATCGAAAAATCCAACTAAATTAAGAAGTCATACTCACTCGCATTTGTCACGTGCATTGAATTTGTATCGATTCTTCAATCTTGTACAAACGTAATCGATTAATAATTGATCGAAATCGTGACCACCTAAATGGCTATCGCCATCCACCGAAATTATATCAATTTGATCGTTGGAATATTTTAAAATGGCAACATCAAAAGTACCACCACCTAAATCATAAACCATTACATGACATGTCCGATTTGTTTTGTTTTCATAAAAATAGGATAATGCGGCACTTGTTGGTTCATTTAATAATTTCAACACATCAAAACCGGCTAACTTTGCAGCTGTTAAAGTTGCTTCCCTTTGATTAACATTAAAATACGCCGGAACGGTGATTACGCATTTCGTAATTTTCTCACCGAATTTCCTATCGATATCCTCTTTGATTTTTTTCAGTATCAAAGAGCATATCTCTTCAGGTGTTTTTTTGATTATTCTTCTTTCATTATCAAGAAGAACGATTTTGAATTGATCGGTATCGTATCGTTCCAATCCGAAATTAAAACGTTGTAAATTATTTTGAATATAAGAATCATTGTATTGACGACCAATTAAACGTTTCACTTCTTCAATTTACCACGGAAAATTATAAAGAAAACTGTTAATAATTTCATAGGAAAATATTCGAAATAAGCTTACCAGAAACAGTTCGTCCAGCTTTACGATCGTTCATCTTTTTCGCATATTTACCAACAATGGAAGATTGATTTTCTAGAAAATACACAACTGATGGTGTTATCCGATCACCTTCTTTATTTTCCATAATTTTGATTTTATTTTCCCAAAAATAACCGACACACGTATTTGTTGTACCTAAATCGATACCGACAACCACTTCTTTGGGCATTTTGCTTTTTTTCGTCATTACTTTGTTGTAATTATAACGAAACGTAGGTAAACAGAATGTTGGATTTTTTTTTTTTTTTTTTTTTTTTTGTATGAGAGGAAACCTTTTAAAGGCACCTGGAGTCTCCAGACTACCAGGTAGTGTCGGAGTCTCCACATAACGTGGCATACCGACTAAAACCTCTCATAGTTCCAGGGTGCGAGTCAGTGACCCATATTTCCCTTATCGGAACTGCGCGACTTCACTGGAGGCGTGAAGCCGCGAGGACGATGTCGTCTACCTGCGAACAAAGTTCAGCGTTAATCGCGTGAAGTGGGATGGTTAGCAGTACTTAACGGTCCTGGCAGAGGGCCATTTTTGGCCTCTTTACTCGCCAACGATCCTCCTCGCTGTAGTCGAGGGCTTCTCGAACCAAGCGATTTGGATGGTCGGAATATGTAGAGAAGGCCTTGGAGGCAGTCTTAAGGAGATACTCCTTCACACTCGGCAGGTTAGCCTCGCGATGAAGTTGGGTGTTCCTAACAAACCATGGTGCATTGAAGGCCGACCTTAGAAATTTATTCTGAAGGATCTGGAATCGATGGATGGAAGATTTAGAAACATGTCCCCACGCTAGTGAGCCATAGGAGAACGTGGGTCTGAAGATGGTCTTGTAAAGACGAAGTTTGACTTTAGTGGATAGTTTGCTACGGCGACAAACTAACGGGAGTAGTTGGCCCCAAACTTGTTTGAAGCGAGTTTCAGCGTATCGGAGGTGCAGAATGTTGGAATAAAAATTTTACACATTTATACCCAAACGGCAAACCGTCTAGCTTCATAACAGACGAGACTTGCGCACAACATTCAACAAGCGTTTCTGTCGAAGAATATAGTGCCGTCTGGCTAGGTCGTGATCAGAGTTCCAAAAATCTTAATGTAAAAAATAATGCAATATTCATTATTTTTTTAATGAGTAATATAAAAAATACATTACTCATTAATCAATAATGAAGCATGATACATCAATCATTAATAAATAAAAAAATGAGTATTAAGCAACTGTACATTACTCATTAAAGAATGTAATGTATCACATTACACATTAAACGAATAAAATTTAATCAATAAAATATCTTTCGTAATACGTTTATTATAAATTTGATTACTATATTTCATCAGAATTGTGCAAAAATTGAAATAAAAGTATCGCGGAATCCTGAACAGCTACTATATTTATAAATAATGAGTAATGACGTATTCATTTATTCTCCAAAAAAAAAGACTAATGTTAAGAACTTGCATTACTCATTAACATGTAAAATTTAATGAAAGTTTTCAAAATATTCATTACAAATTGATAATGTGTAATGTATCAAAAAAATCATTACTCATTATGTAATGTAATGACAATTAATTGATTCCTCATTACATGAAAAAGTAATGAGTAATGACTCTCCAATGCATTTAAAAAAGTAATGCAATTTTTACAACTCTGGTGGTGATTTTGGTCGTCATTGTAAAAAGTGAAAACTACTTTTTAGATTACATAAAGTGCATTTAATATATTCGCTCTGGACGCGAATGGTTTTTATTTCAAAGGCATTTATGCTTTGCACTAATGGCGGGACTTTGTACTTACATTGCGGAAGTGTATTGTGCACCTGTCTTGCATCAAACAAATGAAATGAAATAAATTCATATGTTCCAGTTTTTCTATTTAAGGCCATTTTAACTTCAATGAAATAATAGATACGAGATCCGCAACTTTTGATTTATCTGTGCATATTTAAATTGACTGAATCATAAGAAAATCGTATCAAGTCAAACGATAAACATGCACATATCTAATTCTTCTTTTTCTGATATGATAGCAATAAAAATCGAACTATACACCCAACATATTCTTTACGCATATTTTTTACTTGAAATTCTGTGAAACAACGTCATGTATGGTGTGTTTCCGAGGGGGTTCTCTAAACTGGGGGACGGGGGATTCTACTGAGATTGAAGTAATTCACCAATAATGTGCAGTGAGGTGTGAAAAACACAGTGAGGTCAATTCTCAATGGTAGAAAAAATCTCATTTTTCATCTACAATACCGTCTAGACAATTGTTTATTTATTTTGATTCGTTAAACGTGATTTTTTTCAAAGTCTTAAGGTGCATTGTCAAGCACGCGGCTGAAGCGGCTAGAGCAGCGCGGCTGGAGTCGCGTATCTAGAGTCGCGCGACTGCAGCGGCCCATATGAGTGTCAAGTGCGCGACTACAGCCGCTATTGCACACGCGCATTTGTAAACACGACGAATCAGTTGTTAACTGACTACGATGGAGAAAGCATTGGTTTTGTGGTGCGCTACCGAAATAGAACAAGATAAAGAAGAACTGTTATTACAATTAATAAGAAACAATCCTCACGAAATCTTTTCAACCCGAAGAGACGAGGGTTTCCAAAATTTCGAAGTTTTTTTCGCGTTAACATTAATCAGTTTAATTTTATATTGCCTTTAATTGAAAATGATTTGAAAAAAACAATCATGTGCACCAATTAGACATACAATAAGCCCAGATTCATTTTAAAAAAAACTGTATTTTTTATTTCATATATTTGTTAATAAGTTGGTAATGTAGTAATTGATTTATTTTCGTTTTGATGATGCGACACATCGCTAGTAGGAATATGTCTTTCATATATATTTATCGAAGTCAAACCATCAGATAGATTCATTAAGGAAGAGTTAATTAACAGACCGCTTTTGCTTATCGATACTGCCATTCTAATATGTCGTATCCCACATTTGGGAAATTTTTCAGGAGACGATAAAAACGTTTCACGGTCGCAAATGAAAGAAAACTAGTAACTTGTTTTTCCTGAAATTTGTTTTAATGCATAAATAGTAATAATAGAAGTAAAAAAATTTTTTTTGATGAATTGTTTAATTATTATGTGGGTTACGACATATTGACTGCTGCTACCTGTGTGGGATACGACATATTGTCAATAAGATTGAAAGTGTTATAAAGAGAAGAAAGTCAAGAAAATTTTGTGAAAATGATTTTTCGTTTTTAAATTAAAATTTTTTTAACACAGTTTAACATATTATATTTTTATATTATTTATCAAACCACCAATTATAATTATTTTAAGTTCACAGCTACACGGTACTGCGTGAATTTTCAAATATTTTGTTAGATATCTTTCTACTTTCAATATCTTTAACATAATATTTAGCTTTCTTGTCATTGTTTTGTTTTCTGTTAAGTTTTTGTTTGTTTTTTTTTTAATTTCAGGTACATAATCTTCTTCAGGTTCCTGATTTTTTTTCTGACCCTTTTATCACAGGCTTCCGTATAATTAATAGCACTATTAATAATAGGAGTATCACTTTCAATTTTTTTTTCTTCACTATTACGACGTAATACTTTCTTCGTAATTTCATAATTATCTTCACTATATAGCTTTTCGTTTTTTCTTGGATTCGTTACTTTATCAATATTCTCATTCACGTATTTTAAAACTTCCCTTGACGAAGATTGGTCAGTAGTAGAGTCATCATGACATTTTATATTATCGTAGAAAAGATAAGTGTCTGTAGCCAATACTTTCTTCAATTCTTATACATTTTGCCACTTATTTTTATTTATCTTTATTTTTTCATTAAATAGTGATTTCAGTGTATAATCGAAATTTGACAGAGGGTTTTTAATCGGTATATCACTATTTATTGAATTAAATAAAAAATAAACTCTGCATTTTCAGCATTCTCTAATACTGGCTCAACATATTTTCATTAATTGCATCCTTAAAATTTACTTAAAATTAATAATATTAAGTGTGACTGTCACATCGTGGCACCGACTGAACCTATACGAATGTGGGATACGACATATTAAAATACGCGAAAGTCCGCGTGTGGGATACGACATATTAGAATATTTATTTAAAAATACTAAATAAACAATTTGACCTCTAAAATTTTTACATAAGCTGCACATTGCGACAATGATTCGATTTTTCAAAAAAAGTGAAAATCTCAAATTTTGTGGGATACGACGTATTAGAATGACAGTATCGTTATGCTATTAAGATCTACTTAGGTAATACAAATGAAATTATTTTCAATCAGACTATCCTCAGCGCTTATATTCAGTTTCCTTTGGATTTTGTGGTGTACCTATAGGTAATTCTGTTTTGTTTATAAATATTTTATTTTCGTTGAAAACAATTATTCAGATTTAATTTAAATTGACCGTTGCTGGTCCTACAACTACGTGCTTTAACAAACATTTTTATGCACATCTGCCACGGTTCCTTTGTTGGAACTATCACAAAAATTTAAATTTATTGCTTTATTTGCGCACTTTGTGCATTTGTGAGATTCCCACCTACATCTACAAGAAAAGAAAGAACTTATAAAAAATAGTAGTTTTATTTATAAATTGCAAATTCTTTTATACCTACAATGTAGGGATGTAGGCAAAGAATAAAAAAGAACTGTATTTTTTATTTCATATATTTGTTAATAAGTTTGTAATGTATTAATTGGTTTATTTTCGTCTTGACTCTATAAAAAACAGAAGAAAATGTGAATATAATATAAGAGACGTTTATTTATTTATATATTTTATTTAAATCTGTAAAAAAATCATCCATTTCGCTAGAAAGCGGCTTTTAAACTATATAAAACTTTATCTGTCGCCGCGGCTGTGGCGGCTGGACTGCTTTCCGAGCAGTCGCGTCGCTAGAGTCGCCACAGCCGCTTCAGTCGCCACGCGCCGGCCGCGTCATTGACAACGGGTCCATATATTTCAATGTAAACCAGTCTGATGCGACTCCAGCCGCGCTGCTCTAGTCGCTTCAGCCGCGCGTTTGACAATGCACCTTAAAGGTAAACATTATAATATTACACTTTACAACTGACACACCCGGACATTAGCAAAAACAAGCCATATGTACAGATCAGAATTTATGGGTGTTTCCATTTTCTTTAGAATGAGGTTTCAGTTTCATTATAGCATTCTGGTAAATCTGTTTGTGGATAATGCGGTTTTTGTATTCTCTTTGAAATTGTCGATATATTCGAAATAAATATTGCTTCCGTGAGTGTCACCGACGACATAATATGTATAGCACAATAAAAAATTAGATTTTTATACCAATAGAGAATGGCAAGGCAAATTAAACACGGAAGTCCCGACTTTGCAACAACTACTTGCTTTTATTGAATCGCGTTGCCAGTATCTTGATTCAGTATCGTACAGCAATAAGGAGAAAACTGTAAATTCGCATAACAATCAAAGAAATCAAAATAAAGTTACTTATAAAACACAATCGGTATCTTATGTAACAACAAAAAAGGGCAGTTATTTTCTCTGCAAAAAGGGTAATCATACTATTTATCAGTGTATCAATTTCCTCAAGCTTAACATAACTGATAGACTGAAACAAATTAATGGTTTAAAACGGCGGGCGTAAACTCGGCGCCAAAACTACTTGCTGCATAACAGAAACATGTAAAGTCGGCGCACGGATTTTAGGGTCATTTTAATCCCATAGGTAAACTCGGCGCCAAAGTAAACTATTGTTAAGAGGCAACACCATGCCAAATTTTGTTATTAATTAAAATTAAAGATCTGATGTGAAAACAAAGGATTTCAATAGTAAAGAAACAAACATTACGTTTTATTACGTACTGTTTAATAAAAAACACCCATAATATAAACTAGGTATAAATATGCAGTAATGCAGTGTACTTATTTTAGCTTAATTTAGCTTTTACAGTTTTATCTTTTAACTTACATTTAAACAATAAAGACGTATATAGACGGATGACGTGCATAAAAAGAGGAATTAAAATTCGCATCGAACTAAGGAAAGTGCATTGTATTGTATAATATAAAAACCTTTTTACTTTTCTAAACCGACAGGTACCTAGAGAAGGGCCGGCGCCGAGTTTACATGTTGTGAAGACATACCCTTTTAGAAACCTAGGTAAAGGGATTATTTTCGCGCCGAGTTTACTACCGTTCGTTTAAAATTGTGTAGGAAATGTTTGCGGAACAATCAACAACAATTCGTTATTACACGGGCCTTCTGGTAGTCTAACTAATGACATCTGTCCATCTACAAGCAATCTTAACCACTGCGGTAATCAAACAAATTCAATATCACAAGTATTGTTATCAACCGCAACCGTTTTGATCAAAAGCAATAAAGGGAAATATCATCAATGTCGAGCATTAGTCGATTCCCCATACCAATCGCATTTTATCAGTGATAAATTATCACCAAGGATCTTTGCATTAAATTAAATTAAGAAACTTTTAAAATAAATCATGGGATAATAGGTATTAATCAACAACAAAATAACGCGTCAGAAACTGTAGATGTTAGCATAAAATCCAGCAATAGTTGTTATTCAACGAATTTAATTTACCCACAATTTCATTCTCCATCGAAGATTTGAACATCCCAAAAAATTTACCTCTTATTGCCGGCAAAGGTTTCAATTGCAACGGCCCCATAGATTTATTAGTTGGGGTTGAGTTATTTATAGAATTGTTGTTAAATGGAAAATACCGTTTAAATCTCAACCATCGTCTGTACGTGCAGAATTCGATATAGGGACGGTTAATTGGGGAAATTATGTTGAGTAACAAAACTCACTTTTAAAAAAACAACTAAACTTTATTGAAAGTGATGTTATTTCTTTTAGTCTTGTTCTATTACTGCCTTTTTGTTACAATTGTCAGTGATTTTATACAAATGTATAGTCCGTCGCTAGAAAATTGAGAATTAGCGTGACGTTGTAAAATCTAAAGTATAAAGGCAAATTATCCGCACAATGGACCCTCACTTACAAGTAGTGGATCATAAATAAAACTATTGCAGAAATTTCAAACTGAAACGAGAAATGCAACATCTGTTTAGACCTTTCCGAAAGTAGGTAAAGATCGTTAAAGGATGAATGAATTTTGAAGTACAATTTCAACACAAATTTCAAACACCTGAATAACGGAGAAATATTGTATCATTTGTATTTTAATAATTTTATTTATTATTCTTCATCTTCACGTGATTCCCAAGGTCGCCACATGATAATTTGTTTGTTTCAAAAGAACACAGTTTCGGTTGCACTTGTTTCCTGAAAGGTAACTTCGAACGAACTGAATGGATCACATTTTGATGGCACCTTATTTATTGTTTTTACCTGTCTTTGTTGAAATTTAGGGTTGAAAATTTTTGAAAATTGAGAAAGTTCGTTTCTTTACACTGACTTTGGTTTTTCCAAATTTCAACGGAAGCAGATAAACGCAATAAATGGAGGCGCATCACCGTACAATGAATTCGGTTCGCTTCAAGTTTTTTTCTTTGAAGTAAATGCAGAAGAGTGTGTTGAGAAGGTGTGTTCATTTGAAACAACCAAATTAACATGTCGCCGTCTTAGTAATCGCATGCTGATAATGACAAAGAAATATACGTTTTTAATATAGACGAAAAGATGATGAAACAGTTTTGCTTTATTCTATATATAAAGAATTTGTCCCTAAAGAATCAATTTATATTTGTCCGCTTATTAATTTCCATTTGGTTCATTTTGTCTTTTATATTAAGTAGGTAATTGATTAATTTGATTGTGGCTGAAATTCTTGACTTAGATATGTTACGTTCAAAATAAACGGAAATTGAACTGACTAATGTAGAGTCTCAGATTTTTGTCAGCCAATGTTCAGAAATTAACAACAATTGTTCTTTTGCATTATCAGAAAACAGGCTAATAACAAGTGTCTATTTTTCTTGTTAAATACATAACACACTATATAAGTAAATATTATAGGCATATAAGTGAAGATGAATAAATAAAATTATTAAAAATACAAATGATACAATATTTCCCCGGTATCAGCTGTTTGAAATTTGTGTTGACATTGTATTTCAAAATTCATTCATCCTTTAACGATCTACCTACTTTCGGAAAGGTCTAAACAGATGTTGCATTTCTCGTTTCAGTTTGAAATTTCTGCAATAGTTTTATTTATGATCCACTACTTGTAAGTGAGGGTCCATTGTGCGGATAATTTGCCTTTATACTTTAGATTTTACAATGTCACGCTAATTCTCAATTTTCTAGCGACGGACTATATATCATTGTGTATATTTACAATTATTTAAGATTAATAAATGGAATTCGTACTATTGATTTTATAATGACTTATTCTAACATAAAATATTTATACTTAATATCTAATAACTAATAAGATAATTCTCTAATTGATTTACATATGATCTGATATTCTTATTAAAGTTCAAGTGAACATGTGTACTTAGAACCATAATAAGAGTCCTACGTGAGAAAGATCATACGTAGTTTGGTCATTAATTAATTATATATATTATTGGGACAATATAAATTATATTGGGACCCAATCTAGTATTTGTAATTTTTCTGTGAACACTCCGGAATTCCAATGTTTACAAAAACAAGTTGAAAGGATTTGGCGGATAGAAATTTATGACGAAGGCACGAACCCCCATTATTCTCTCGAAGAAAGTGAAGTAGTAAAACATTTTGTATAGATAGTTTTAAAGGGAACCATGAAGGCCGTTTCATTATCAGACTTCCAGTGAAAAATAACAATATGGGATTAGGAAATTCGCACAATTTGGCACGACAAAGATTTTAAAATCTAAAAAGAAAATTTATAAATATGGAACTAGTACCCCCAAGTTAAATTAACAAGATCAACGTTAATTATCTTCATCACCATCAAGTATTCAAAACCTCAAATGGTGTGACCAAAATTCGAGTCGTTTTTGATGCAAGTGCAAAAACATCAAACAATAAAAGCCTTAACGGCAATCTTTTAGTAGGTCCAAATATTCAACAAGATTTAATATCAATATTGACACGATTTACAACATATCAATACGTATTAAGTGCGGACATAGTCAAGATGTATCGCGAAATTATACTTAACAGCGACGACACAGATCATCATAGAATCTTTTGGCCAAATAATCCTGATAAAAAACTAATAATATATCGTTTAAAGACGCTCATTTATGGTACGGCGAGTGCATTATTTGTTGCCGTACGATGCCTCCAGAAATTAGGGCACGTGAATAAGGAATTATTTCTATCTGCTAGCGAGACTATACTTAGAGAGTTCTATTTGGGTGATCTATTAACAGAGCACGACAATTTAGAACAATTGCTAACTTTATAAACCCAATTAATTCAAATTTTAAGTGCCGGAGGCTTCGAACTTCTAAAATGGGCGCGAATAACCCCATTTTATTATTGGAAGAAAACAATCAGGTTGTAGAAACTGTAGGGATTCAATGGAATTGCTCTAAAGAGCTATTAAAATACAAGGTAGAGTCGATCTCACTCCCGGCGCAGGTAACAAATAGAAACATGTTGGCCAACATTTGTCGTATATTTGATCCACACGGTTTGGTTAATCCTGTTATAGTGAACGCAAAAATTCTTTTGCAACAATTGTGGTCATGAAATTGAAATTGGGATCAACCAGTACCCCAAGACATTTATATCACGTGGTCCAAACTTACAAGTGATTTTGACAAGCTAAATCGGATCCAAATTCCGCGAAACATTTCACTAAAAAATGCTCAAAAAATTGATATTCACGGATTCTCTGATACTTCTGAGGAAGCTTGCGGAGCATGGTTAAAACGGGTTATATCGAAACTCAATTATTAATATCAAAATCGCGGGTGGCACCTTTGAAGATTCAATCAAACCCTAGTTAGACTTGAATTGCTAGCAGCACAATTACTAGCACGACTAACAAATAAAATTGAAAAAATATTCAAGATTAACTAGGAAAAGGTATGATTATATTTGACGCTGTACGTGTTCTTCAGACCTTTATTTTTGTTACCGAATTACCTATATCTTTTAAAAACGACATCCTCAATGTTATTGCCCAACAATTTAGCTTTATCAAAATCGATCGTCTTTCAAAGTCAATCCAATAAACAGAACTAATTCATAATTATTAAATAGAGAAGAAGGCTCCAAATGATTATAACAGATTGAAGAACAATACGACATTTATTATATTTTGCAATCTTTAACAAATCACAACATTTGAATTTAATATTCTGGCATATATTTGAAATAATACTTCGTCACTAAATGTTTACACAGAGTTTCAATTTCTCTTGTCAGTTCTTCAATAGTTTCTTCATCGCCTACATTGAAACTGTCAGCAGTTGTTTTAATTTGATTACAACGATCATATATTTCGTGATATTTCGTCGTTAAATTCTTATCATCTAAATTAAACATAATCCGGCTACAATACTTAACTAGATATTGTTTACTTGTAGCCATTTTCAAAAAGATTTCATCTTCTTTCTGATTGCTTTCAGGATCAACAAGAGTTGATTGAATCTCATCATCACCTCTGATACCTCGTGTGTAAGCAATTTTCAAATCTTTCGTTTTACCACTTGATGTTTCTACAGTGGTGGCGGTTAAAATACCGTTGTGATCAATCGATAATGTTAAAGTTACTTTACATTGGCCGGGTGGTGCTGGCGTTAAATCGTCAATTTGTAATGAGGATAATAAGTGATTTTTCTTAACATTCGCACGTTCACCTTCATAAATATCAAATCTTATAGTAGTTTGTTGATCATAAGTTGTAAAAAAAATAGCAGATCGACTCACTGGTATTCTTGAATTTCTTGGTATTACTTTACTCATAATGTTACCTAAAGTGTCAGTACCAAGTGATAAACTCGTTACATCATTGATTGTGAATGATCCAATCTTTTGCTGATCATGTGTTGATAGCATTGCTGCTTGTAACGCAGCACCTTCAGCTACACACTCATCCGGATGTAGAGAACAATTCAATTCAATTCTATTGAAATATTCACGAATTAATTGTTGAATTTTTGGGATACGTGTTGAACCACCGACTAAAATAATTTCATCAATTTGATGCTTCTCCAATTGTGAACTTTTCAAACAACGATCAACAATTGTGATTGTACGTTGAAACAAATGATTTGCTAATTGTTCGAAATCTTCACGTGTTAAATCGATTGTAATCGGTCTGATAATAATTCCATTTAAAACGATCTCCGTACGATCCATATCTGATAGTTCTTTTTTTGTTTCTTCGCATTCATTCGTGATTCGACGTAAATCTCTGGAAATTTGTGTTTTTTTTTGTAACAAATTTCAAAAAATTCAACTAAATTAAAAAGTTATATACTCACTCGTATTTGTCACGTGTATTGTAATTGAATCGATTCTTCAATCGTGTACAAACGTAATCGATTAATAATTGATCGAAATCGTGGCCACCTAAATGGCTATCGCCATCAACCGAAATTATATCAATTTGTTCGTTGGAATATTTTAAAATAGCAACATCAAAAGTACCACCACCTAAATCATAAACCATTGCATAACATGTCCGATTTGTTTTATTTTTATAGAAGTAGGATAATGCGGCACTTGTTGGTTCATTTAATAATTTCAATACATCAAAACCGGCTAATTTTGCAGCTGTTAAAGTTGCTTCCCTTTGATTAACATTAAAATACGCTGGAACGGTGATTACGCATTTCGTAATTTTCTCACCGAATTTCCTATCGATATCGTCTTTAATTTTTTTCAATATCAAAGAACATATCGCTTCAGGTGTTTTTTTGATTGTTCCTCTTTCATTATCAAGAACGATTTTGAATTGATCAGTATTATATCGTTCCAATTCGAAATTAAAACGTTGTAAATTATTTTGAATATAAGAATCATTGTATTGACGACCAATTAAACGTTTCACTTCTTCAATTTACCACGGAAAATTATTAAGAAAACTGTTAATAATTTCATAGGAAAAGATTCGAAATAAGCTTACCCGAAACAGTTCGTCCAGCTTTACGATCGTTCATCTTTTTCGCATATTTACCGACAATTGAAGATTGATTTTCTAGAAAATACACAACTGATGGTGTTATCCGATCACCTTCTCTATTTTCCATAATTTTGATTTTATTTTTCCAAAAATAACCGACACACGTATTTGTTGTACCTAAATCGATACCAACGACCACTTCTTCGGACATTTTGGCTTTTTTCGTAACTACTTTGTTGTAATTATAACTAAACGTCCGTAAACAGAATGTTGGAATAAAAATAATGGAGAATTATCACTAGTTTTACACATTTATATCCAAACGGCAAACCGTTTAGCTTCATAACAGACGAGACTTGCGCACAACATTCAACAGGCGTTTCTGCAGAAGAAGATAATGCCGTCCTGCTATCTCGTCATTGTAAAAATTGAAAACTACATATTAGATTAGATAAAGAGCATTTAATATATTTTGTTCTGGACGCGAATATTACAAAGGCATTTATGTTTTGCACTAATGACGAGGTTTTGTACTTACATTGCGGAAGTGGATTATGGATCTATCTTGCATCAAACAAATGAAATGAAATAAATTCATGTGTTCCAGTTTTTCTATTTAACATAGGTGAAATAACCTACGCCAATGTATACATAAAGCAGTTTTTGGCAAAGACAAAAATTAATGGATACGAGATGCGCAACTTTTGATTTACCCGTGCATATTTAAATTGAACGAACACATATCTAATTCTTTTTGTGATGTGATAGCAATAAAAATCAAACTATACACCCAACATATTCTTTACGCATATTTTTTACTTGAAATTCTGTGAAATAACAACAGGGACAGATGAGGATTTATGGGTGTTTGAAGTAAATTTCAAGCTTATTTTATTTAGAACGATGCTTCAATTTTATTAGATTTATGCACAATCCGTCTCTAGATACAGCGATTTTTGTGTTCTCTTTGAGTTTTTTTATATACCTATTCGATAAATATGGCTTCCGTGAGTGTCACCGATGACATAATATGTATAGCACAATAAAAAATTCGTCTTGCCGTTATAAGTAAACCATGGAAAATGCTCGCGGCAATCAACTGGTTAATATAAATATTTTAGAAAAATATTTGATATCGTATCACTTTTACGTACTACTGTTATGAACCATTTCATGTATCTTATCCGTTTGAAGGCGTGGCTTGTGGATAGTAGCGTTTGAAATGAGAGAGAACAAACAAGAGGGATAATTATAAAGCCGAGAGAGCTATCCACACGGTGTTCCCTTCACCGGCAATTCTCGGTAATTCGTCTTGATACGGAGTTTAAGATTTCAACATGTTTACTTTGCAACTAAAATAATTGAAATTGCTATTTATTAATATTCGATGAATATCAATATTTGGCAGTCAGAAATCGATTTTTTGATATTAATACAATGAGGATTCTTCAATTTCGATATTTCGGCAAAATATCAAATATCGTTTTTTTTTTCAAATTTTTAAAGACTAAAAATACGCTTATTGCAACATCCCAATTCTTTGTTGTTAGAAATCAAACTCATCGATAATTTGACCATTTGTTTTTCAATTGATTGATACTTCAAGATTTTACTTTTGGCAATATGCAGGAATTTTTTTTTTAATAAAATGCCGGTCCCCAAATTCTCATTTAGTCAATTTCTGATGCCTTGGAAAATTGGGTAAAGAAATATCAATAATATATAATATTTAAATACGTAATTTGAATTCTCCCGTTACCACTGGAAACGAATGCAAAAGAACTTTTTCCTTAAGAATACTCAAAACGGTGAGCAAAGCATTGAGCAAACCAGCAAATGCCAAACCTGTTTTTAAAGTTTGCAGATCCATAGTGGTGCACAACACGGGGATTACAATGCTTTTATAAAAACAGGTTTTGATTTAACTGCTTTGCTCGTAGTTTTGCCCATTGTTTTGCTCTCAATTTCACTATGTTCCAGCAAAATACCTTATGCCTAGAGTGTCATATCGCCTTATTCTCTGGACCTAATCCACAATTTTCTATTTCCGAACGTAAAAAAAATAGCGCATGGTGGGAGAAACCAAGCAATTTGTAGAAAATTTTGATGAACTGTATAGGGTGCAACTGAGACTAACGATAAACCAAAAAATTAAACATATTTTTGTCGATTAGTTATGGCTCCATTCAAAGAGGTCAACGAGCTCTCATCTAATAAAGATATAGATGAAGATCGTGTTTTTGTCATTGTTCCTCTTTCATTATCAAGAACGATTTTGAATTCATCGGTGTCGTACCGTTCCAATTCGAAATAAATACATTGTAAAGTATTTTGAATATAAGAATCATTGTATTGATGACCAATTAAACGTTTCACTTCTTTAATTTACTACGGAAAACTATAAAGAAAACTTAATAATTTGTTTGAAAACATATTTTAATAGATAAGACTTTTATTTCCTTGGGCATTCTCCCAAATCTTAAAGCAAATATTTTGTTACACTTATCATTAAAATCCCTTAATTATCGACTGATTCCATCATCACTATTTAGTTATTTTATTGATAAGAAAAAACAATTTTTGGCAATCTCTTTACAGACATATACAGGGCTGTTTTACGTAACTCTTTAACCTCGAAAATTTCGCCTATTTGTTATTTGGACTTTAATATAAAGTCCAGCTTCCTTTGACATAATAAGCTATTATCAATCAGGTTGCCAGATCTTTATTGCTTTTGATTTAGTTTTTCCATCGTTCTGCTGGAGGTCGGTGGAGGTGGAACATTATTCTTGCTGTCGCTTGTTTGGCGACTACTCAGTATACCTCCATTTTTTGCCACAGGTAATTTTAAAAAAAAGAGAGCATATTCACGCTCTATTTCCCGTCATTAATCAGGTCAAAATATCTGAGTAATTTTTTGGAAAAAGCGGCATTTGAAGCCGTGGAAGTTGCTTAGAAACAAATTAATGTTGCTTATAAAAACCTAGTCGGCGCGAAAGAGTTAACACCATCTTAAAGAAAAGTAATTTTTTTCTAAGAAAGTTCCACGGCTTGTACCGAATTAACGAGACAATTTTGGATATTTATCGCAAGAGTCTGTAGTTAAGCTATGTCACAATCTTTCGTAGACACTCTGTAATAAAAATAATTACAGATAAGGCGCGCCACAGTAACATATTTCCAAAAAAAAAATCTCTGTTATTAACTAACGGATTATTACACCAGAGGAAAAAAACAAGTCTTATAGATTTTGTTGATAATTTATAAGCGATAAGTCAAATTTGCCTTTTAAATATCAGTTGGAAGTGGACAGTTGTCGTTTTAGTGGACCCAATGGATCAACCACATCTATACTCAAACAGTAATGGCATCGAAAGAACGAATTCTAAATATGTGTTGGATAATTATTTACAATTGATCCGTCGGAACGCTGAAGAACAATATGAAACAATTTTGGATATCGGTTGTAGTGATGATGATAGATTATTCCATATTTTATTACCGAAATTACCGCAAAATTTCCAACAAATATACAGCATCGACATATCTGAAAAGTTCAATATAACTTCTAACGAATTACCGATGAAATATTGTGAACAATTCAATCACATCTTCTCCTTTTATTGTCTACATTGCGTCATCAATCAAAAGTAAGTTAGTCGCATGTTGTTAAAAAGCAACGGTTTTCAGTGAGATTTTATAGGAAAGCATTCGAAAACATTTACAAAATGTTAAAACCTAACGGTTATATAGTGATAACATTTCTAGCAAAAAGCCCATCTATGGAATATTATCGAAAATGGAAAAATGGTCGAAAGAACCCAAAGCGGAAATGGAGCGACAATTAAAACAACAAAGTTTTAACATTTTAACGTGTCACATGTTATCATGTTCGTTTACTTTCCAAAATTTCGCATCCCTCCTTCGTAAGTTCTGTCAATTGATCCATGAATCAATTCAATAATCTTGCATGTTTGTGGAATTGTCATCAATCCATTTTTTAAGCGTTTACCAAAAGGTGCAGTTGATGAGTACAACAGTGATGTCATTGCTGAAGCTGAAAAATTAAATGAGTTTATTATTGAAATAGTCAACGGTGGAAATGAAAAAATATATAAGAAGTATGAATTATTTGTTGTTGTGGCTAGCAAACCGAAGAATACTTTTACTGTACAAGGTGGTAAAGTCATACTTTATCCAAGAGCGGAAGTTTGGGCTCACGAGGTCGAAGGCCGAGTAAGACAAATTCGCGAGTGGATAAAGTATGACTTTACCACCCATGTGAAGTATAAGATTTTGTTTAATACTTGTCCTTCAAACTCTTTTATTTATTTATTTAAAAAAAATTTCTAATAAGTTTTGACATTAACTGTTCATACAGTTGTCAATCGTTGTTCGTTGCTATTGGATTTCTCTAAACAAGAATTAATTGTTTTTGTTCGTTTGCTGTTGGTTCGTTTGTTGTTGACTTAACCCACATCAACGGTAAAGTAAATACTTTATTGTTGAGGTGGGTAAAGTGCTACTTTACCATCAAGTTTTAAGTCGATAAAGTAGGATTTTAACAGCAAGCATTGAACAAAACCGATTTGGTTTTGATACGGATTGATAAAAACGGACGCTTCAATTATTCTAGAGTTTGTTGAGGCGTTTAGACTGTGAATCTAGCCGTAGAAACTCCTTCACGTCAAGTATTGTCAGATACTAGTTCTGGACTGGACCCTTACTGTAGACTTCCCTAATTGATTGAGGCAGTAACTTTGATAGGGCAAAATCACAAATCATGTTAGGCCAGTGGCGAACAGATTCAAGAACAAAACGACTTTTGATATATTTTGCAATCTTAACCAAATCACAACATTTAAATTTAATGTTTTGGCATATATTTGAAATCATATTTCACTACCAGATCTTTACACATAGTCTCAATTTCTCGTGTCAGTCCTTTAATAGTTTCTTCATCGCCTACATTTAAACTTTCAGCACGTTTTTTAATTCGTTCACAACAATAATAAATTGTCAGATATCTTGCCGCCAAATTCTTATCATTTAAATTAAACTTAATACCGATACAATATTTAATTAGATATTCTTTACTTTTAGCCATTTTAAAAAAGATTTCATCTTCTTTCTGATTGATTTCAGCATCAACGAGAGTTGTCTGAATCTCATCATCACTACGGATACCTCGTGTGTAAGCAATCTTCAAATCTTTTGTTTTACCACTTGATGTTTCTACAGCGGTGGCTGTTAAAATACCGTTGTGATCAATCGATAATGTTAAGGGGCCCCTTGAGATTGAGCAATTTTTTTATTTATGCAACTAACAATCCTTCATGGTGACACCTTTGTAGGCTGGGTTTTGCAGTTATAATCCCGCCTGTTGCTATTTATTGGAGAAAATGTATTACTTGGCTTTCCTGGAATTTAAATGTGGAATTTATTTAAAGATATGTATTAAAAGATTTTTTTTTTTGTGAAAATGATCTATGTATTTTTCTAAGTATTTAAAAAAAAAAGAAAAATTAATTTGGGGCATCTTCTTTGGAAGTCGTAAACAAACCTCATTTTATTTCTGTGGCGACTGGATCAGATCCAGAAGCATTCACAGCCGCTCTAAAGCGGAAATGTTACACCGTTTACAAGAATAGCTCCGGTCTAGCACAATATTCATTAATTTTTACTACGATATCTCACGAATGAATGAATCGATTTTGATGTTTCAAATGGCGTTCAACGTAATTTTTTAAGGTTAAGAGCTGATTAGGTTATGGAATCGATCGGTATAGCAGCAAAAAAGTTATTTTGAAAAAACATGATTTCAAGAACTTTTTTCCCAATTTTTTTGGAATTGCTCAAAATCTACCGGGCCGAATCGGTTGAAATTTCCAGGAAATCTAAGTGCAGTGGAACCCTTTCGAATGCCGTCAACCGCGATTCGATCGATCAAGCCGTTCAAAAGTTATACGAGGGTAACCTACATACATATATACAAACATACAGACATCACCATGAAAATAGACAGAATAGCTTCCTAGGACCTCGAAACGTGGAGATCTAATGAAAGCCCGATTTTCGAAAATCGGGGTGAAAAAAATAACTTCCCCATTTTTGAAAAGTTTTAATTTTCTTGGAGGGAAGCTGTTCAAGCCAAAAAATGACGTTTATGTATTGTATAGGACAGCAACAGAGGACATACAGTAGCGATCAAAAAGTTTCGGACATCAAGGACATCTAATTGTCAGTTGGTGTAGGACAGCCTTTAAGATTTTATATTCAAAAAGTAATTTATTTTGACATTAAAAACGTTAATAATAACAGTAATGCTTGACCCAGATTAAACACTTCTAGACGTCAAAAAAAATGATGTCCGAAATTTTTTTTCGCAACTACTTCAAAATAATGTGTCATATTATATCAGTACGAAACATGGTTTTTTAATTCGTTTGGGTATATGTATGCAAAGTACTTTCGATTATATATAGGTAATACAAATAACAGTTTTACAAAACAATAATAGAACAAAATGACAGAAATTACGGAAGCAAAGTCCTATGTGATTAAAGAATACAATCATAAATCTTTGACATAAATGTCTCTTGGTTCTTGTTCCCTTTGTAAACGTGAATCAACAATTTCTGGTAATAAACAGTTAAAATAAAAATTTTCCAGTCTATCTACCATTTTTGTCTTCCAGAATGTGTCATTTCTGAAAATTTCTTCGCAACTGATACCTTTTTCCGTATAAATTAAAAAATAACATTTTTCTCGTTGAGTTATATGTAATTGTCCCTGTATTTGATACATATAAGAATGTCTTTGATTCAAAGTTATCCGACCGTCATTGTTAAAAGTGCAATATTTAATTTTTTTTGTCCGAATACCTTCTTCAATCGTCATACTACGGGCACTAAACGGGCACTTAACCTCAACAATAGCATCATCTCCGACCAAACCGTCAGGTGAAGCAGCCAAAAATTTTTTTTCCTTGTCAATAAACAATCCACATGTCTGTACAACAACATTGTATTCCCGTTGAAAAATACCAATGGCTACCGCTTCCTTAGCTATGCCCCACTGAACTTCCTTAGACATCATAGCTGTTGGTCTTATCCAAGATTGAACGATTGATTTGACTGTGTTTTTTGTATTTGTTGCAGATCTTAAAAGGCAAACTCTTCCAAAGTTACTAGCTGTTAATCTATTTTTTCTAGATTCTTTCCAAAAATTGTTTACCGCTTGCCCAACTGTATTTCTCTCAATCAAATCGATATCTGCATCCGCAAGTTCGGTGAAAAACTTCTGTTTTGCCTCTTGTAATTCATTTTCGCACATATCTGCCTGTGTATTACAATCTGACTCTAACTGGTTACCATAATCAGAGTCAGCGTTATGAAATACTCGTGTTCTTTTTCTGTTCCGATGCCGCGTGTGTTCTTTGCTTTGTTTTTCAGCAAATTTTGCTGTAAACTCTCCAACAATGCCACTATTCATATGTGCAATTAAATTGTTAATAAGGGCTCCTTTTTTATTATAATGAATAACTGCGGCATGACACCTACCTTCGTAGGATCCTTTCAAGGAAAAGTTTATTCGCTTTCCACCAACCATTTTATTAACTATGCTGTTGAAGTACTCAGCAAGATTAGTGTCCATATCGTACAATAAACTGGATGAAAAGTTGGCAACGCGGTATAAACATCTTTCGAAATTTTGATACACCGTGGAGTCCGTTAAACGTTTCCAAGCAGTTGTGTCGGATTTACCGGCATTCTTACAATAGTACGAATCACACTCTGCATGATGTCCAAAAATATGTTTGGGACTATTTAAAATATTGTTTCGCAAATTTACCACTTTTATATGATGTTCTGTATTTTGATTTTTCCAATATTTTACGGCTCGACTTACAGCAATTCTAAATCTCATAATGTTGTTTTGCAGAAATTGTTTTAACCATTTATCATTTCTAACCCATTTTGACATTTCTTTAATTTTGTTACAATAATTTCGGAGAATATGGTTTTTGCATTCAATTTTTTCAACTAAAAAGTTTGGTCCGTAAGGTTGCTTGTCACAAATTTTTTTATACACACTGCTGTCTCCGTCAGCAATCAATTTAGTGTATCGTAACTTATGCATTTTGAGCGATTTTTTAAAACCTTCTAGTATTATATCCCCTTCCATTGCCGTCGATGCCTGATCAAAATTTTTGAAACAATTATGGGTTTTTGGTTCAGATCGATTTTTATTTTTCTCACATAAACAACAGTATTTATTTCGAACCCCAATAAAAAGTATTTTTCTTGTTCTTACCCCAATAATGGAAGCTACACCCGAAAGTGCGTTATAATTTGTACGATACGATCGCTTACTCCAAGCACCATCTGTTATAACAGCAATATTCGGAAAGCCATTAGAAGAGATATCTCCAGCTTGAATAGCCAGTTCATATTCCTCACGACCTGCAGTAAGCATTTCTTCCCATGCAAGGGATTTTATGCTTTCAAAAACTTTTTTTTCATTACGCAAGTAGTTATTTATTGACATAGAAGGCATATCTAAAGATGCACAAAATTGTGAGAGTTGAGTATAACCGGTTCCACTGGCGATTGAACCAACTACTCCTACCGTATTCACGTCTACCAACCTATCTTCTGTAGAAAAAGATCCTAAAACTCGACAAGTTTTGCATTCATACTTGAATTCGCTCTTTAACCCAAACCGCCTTTCATCTACTAATTCTAAATCAGCAAAAGTGCAGTTTAAAGAATTATGTTGAATTGATTTTAAACTTTCAAACATATAGTTTATATCAACAAGTCGCCTTCCGGTAATTTTTGGTGCTTCTTGTTTGTCAACTTGTTGGGTGTCCGAATTCTGTTCTGTTTGTGCAGACTGTAGGTGCCTGGATTCCGGATTGAGTCTATTTCTACGGATCGCATGGCTTTTTTTTGCTACTTGTCGTCTACTCTTTCGCCGAACAGACAAACTTATTCGTTTAGTACCCATTATAAAAGTTTAACTATTACTATTCCTGTAAGTATTATTAGTATGTGAAAGAAAGAAAATAAAACGGATCATATAACTAAAATCTTATATACTAACCTATTTTTTTTTTAATTTAATTGTAAAGTATGTATGTATCTATACCACAACACAAAAATTATAAAAATGTAACTTATGTAAACAAAATATCCAATCCAACAAATGAAAAAAACAATGAAAATTTCAAAACACGAAAAGAAACATCTGAACACCACAAATGCCTTTTCAGAATTGAAAAACGTGCGACAGTTATCAGTTTGCAATTTTGCAAATTACTTTGCTAACAATGTCATATGTCATGTTTATAAAAGCATTCTGAATGATTTCTAAACAGTTTTTATAATATAGAAACATGATATACCTATACGAGAAGATGAGAACGTAAATAAAAAGATTCTTCTAAGAAATATTCCTAATGAGATAAATATATGCTGCAGTATTTATGGATTAGTAGGAGCATGTATCTTTTGACGAAATTGATCATTATAAGCCGTACGTAACACGACTGAAGGGTACATGGAACTCCATGCTCGCTTACTCAATCATTTGATATTTTTATGGTTATCAATGATGTTCGAGAACACTTGATGAGCTCGTCTTTTGATAAGACGAAATTACAAACATTCGGAGGAAATGAAATCAATCCGCTTGATTCGTCAATACGAATTTCTCGGAAAAATCTTCAGTAAGTGGATCGTTCAGCAATGCAACTCTCATATTTCATTCCAATTGAAGTATGTATCTTCAGGCAACTAAAACATCTCGAGTCAATTTCATAAAGCGTAATGGGGGGATTTCCAGTAATTTAGTTTTTACCTAGTTATTTGTGGAGACTTCAAAAATATAAAATTTGTGAAGCTTCCTTAATTGACGAAGGATTAAATAAAACGTCACAGCATACTCTTACAAGACAGCTTACTCTATTAAAACTGGTACTTCTCCATAAGAAAGGTGTTATATTTGGTGATGTACTGTTAGAAAGCTTCTATTTGATTTAAAATGTTTTCATTAGGCTCTACTTTTTGATTTTGAGACATTATCAAAAATTAGATAATCAAAGTTTCAATAGATAATTCAATAGGGAAAACTGTTTTTTTATAAAATTATTATTAGAAAAAGTACTATCTCGAGTATCTTTAGATATCGATAAGCTTGAATACTTGGAAATCGTTATCAGTAAAGGTAAACAACAGAGATTACATTTTTTATTGGTCTTAGATAAAGTATTTTCAATGCTGACAAATCAAGTAGGTTTTTCTTTTAACGTTACCTTGAAAACCTTGACCCAAAAAGTGCTAAAGTTGCTCAAAATATTTGATAGAGAAACGCAGAGTACAAACTTCAAGGTTCTGCGACTTTTGCTAGAAAACACTTTAGTATACGTAAGTGTCCGTTATTGGTTAAAGGTTTTTTTTTGCATGTGGAAAAAGTTTAGATAAGCAAAGACTAATAGGGAGAATTGAGGATTTTGATTACAAATTGTCCGTCCTTAGGGTGGACAGAAATTATATGTGGCCAATCTTAGTCCACCATTGGCTTCGTTGCTCACAATTCACTCCGATTTGTGTCAAGTAGATAAGACGAATCGGTTTTGGTCTTGAAGTGTGAACCAACACCCCATTTAAGATAGTCCGGCGAGACCAAGACTTAATTGTGCAAGATCGAGACTGAAGCTCAATGTACAGGATAACTCTTGTTTATTAACTTCATAACATATCTGACTTAATTGGGCGTAGGCAGGTTTTTAGATAGGACCCAAAAAATTTCTCGGATTCTAGGACAAAGCAAAGACCTGATTTGCCATCTTGGTTATACCCATGTATCTAAGTCGCCAAGCAAAAAAATAAGTTCATAATTTAAATATCCTGATGATAGTTTTGCTCTGATCTAGTAGTGCCAATGCTAACTCAGTAATAGTAAATATTGTGTCCAACTGTGATTCACAACTTTTTTTTTGCATCCATTGAATAATTTTTCAAGTTGACTAGGCCTAAATAACCCACTGGATTAAGAACATTATTTTTTTAAGAAAGTCACGATGGGACTTAAAAGCCGTAATACATTGCAGTTTTTCCTTTAAAAAAACAAAGAAAACTTTTATATTTCGTTTTAATTTTTAATTATTAAACTTTTTCAAGGAAACGAATGCTAAATCTGTTTGATTTAGTTCATTTATTTTTATTATATTTGTCATAATATTTTGACTTGGGGTGGCTGATGGTGGCGTAAGCCGAAACAGGTCCCATACTTAATAAAAAATACACCTTGGATAAGAGCGTTTTATATATTGTTTATATTTAAAAGTGTGCAATCAATTATGCTAACAAATTATTATCAGGTGAATCATTCTAATCGATTTATCAAATGTCTATAAATACTTTAAAAATGAGACAAAAAAGTTGAAGTTATAAAGCCACTTCCTAGAAGATTTTTTTATGTTATGGTTGCTTAGCGTGAATCCCTGTTTTAGCTGAAGATCTCTAATTTAGGGCTAGCTGATTGATAATTAGCCCTTTACTGCTAGTTTGTGTCATGGCTTTAGCTATCGCTCATACATCATCATGTCAAACATTAATTGAAGATACTCTAGTTGGCGGTCGAATCTAATACAATCCAGTAATAGTTTCAGTGGCTGTTTTCCCTTCTCTTTGTACGTTATACATTAGTTGTATTGGACAAGATCTGTTGTCTGGATTTACTTCCGTCCTCCGCGAACCGATGTACCTTATAACGGTTTAAATATCCAATTGATCTCTTCGGAAAGCAATCAAAAAATAGTAATAATTGCCTATTAAA